>PVKB01004673.1:0-129632 GCA_004027205.1 Ctenodactylus gundi
TTTTTTAAGGTCAGTGAATTTTATGTTAACATTTCTTTTGCTTTCTCTTACAGGAAGTTGATGGCAATAAAGTCATGTCTTCATTTGCCCCACACAACTCATCTACCTCACCACAGAAGGCAGAAGAAGGTGGACGGCAGAGTGGCGAGTCCTTATCTGGTGCAGCCCTGGGGACCCCAGAGCGACGCAAGGGCAGCTTAGCTGATGTTGTGGACACCTTGAAACAGAGGAAAATGGAAGAGCTCATCAAAAATGAGCCAGAAGGTAAAAGTGGGAAGGGGAACTTCACTCTTGTTCCCCCATGGTCTCCATAGTTTGATTTCAGCTTTGGTTCTGCTGTTCATTTATACTCTTATAGTCAAATTGGACAAAATCAAAAAAGCTATGGCTTTCTTGGATAGAAAGAAAGAAGGATAGATTTATTTCTTTCTCAGAACACCTAAGCATATCTCTCTGGATTTTTTAAAATAATAAATTCATGTTGTGATCATCTTCCTGATTTTCACACTTAAGTAAGTGATGGCAGAAAGGGCCTTAAGAATTTTAGAAGAGACTGGGCGGTGCCCAGTATGTCACCTGCATGTCAGGTATCTACAGGCTGCTGTGTTTGTCTCCAGGAAATATTTTTACCACAAGGTTGCTTATAGAATTTCCTTACATTTTACAGTCTTTATAGAATAATATAACTTCTCTTGAATTAATGGTTAGGTCTACTTTTTGAATAGTAATAACTTCATATGTTTAGGAAATTTTTAGGTCTTACATATATAAATTTGTGGTTGTTTAATTCTGTTAGATGCACTGAACTTCCCATTTGTTGAACATCGAGGAAATCTTTCAATATTTCATTTCTAGATCTCTTTAATAGTCGGTGATACCTGCTTGAAAGTGATATGTACTTGAGCTTGTCTTAAAAGTAAAGCAAACTTATAAAACAACAAATGCAGTTGTACAAGCTTATGCGTGATTGACAGTTGACCTTGAGTGGACAAACTCTTGCTATCTCCTGTTTACACCTGTGTCCACCTTAAACATGGAAGCAGCATCACACACAAGAACATTCCTCCTGTTTCAGCTGGTGGAAATTCAAAACAAATAAACCAATAATGGCATGGACAGAAGTACTTTACATCAAAAAATACGCCTCTTATGTACTAGGTAACACTGACCTGGGCTAACCCTAGTTTGTTAGGACACTGATAAATTATGAAGTTTTTGACACAAAAAGTATGTTAGCCAATACATTTAGTAAACTGTGTGGATATTCCATCCCGCCAAGAGAAACACCACTTTCCACTCCATGAAGGTGGCATGCATATAATACTGTCTGTCCAAAGAGCATGGTTTGGAAAGTGAGTAGTACTTATCATGTGATAAGTATTTCTGGATCCCTTGCCAGATGTAGAGCTGAAATATGAATTTTGGTTAAAATTTATGCAATACTTATGATCTTAGAACTGGAGGGCATTTGAAAGATAATCTTGTCAGCCAGCTACTTAACTACTTTCCTTATGTTCTTCCATCTGCTTCCCTCTTGCTTCCATCCTCTTCTCCCCTTTCACCTCTCTCTCTCTCTCTCTCTCTCTCTCTCTCTCTCTCTCTCTCTCTCTCTCTCTCTCTCTGTCTTTTTCTTCTCTCAGTACTGGAATTGAACTCACAGCCTTTACAGTGAGCTACATCCCCAACCCTTTTTTATATGTTATTTCTTTTCGATATTTTATATTTATTTATTTATTTTCTCCCATTTTATTGATATATATCGTGCAAAATTCAAGGTTTACAATGAAGTTGAGCATTTTGTGCACATACTTATCTTGTCAAGGTGACAAGGGCTTTCCCACTCTCCCCCTACCCTACCCTCCTTCCCTCCTCCCCCACCAGGCCCCCCTCTTTCACTTTGTCTTTCGTCTTAAGTTCCATAGGTGTTGTGATCTGGGTCTCTCATATCAGAGAGACCATTCCATGTTTCACCTTCTGCTTCTGACTCACTTCACTAAGCATGGTGTTCTCAAGTTTCTTCCATTCGCCTGCAAAAGCCTCCATAGACCAGTGGATACACAAAATGTGGCATTTATATGTTATTTTTGAGAAGGAGTCTTGTTAAGTCATTGTGTCATTACGTTGCATAGGTTAGAACTGAACTTTCGTTTCACCTGCCTCCTGCTCCCAGTAGTACCTGGCCTGATTCCATTTCCATCAAGATAAAAGTAGAGGGTTTTTTTTTCATTTTCCCCCATTTTATTGATATGTGTAAGTGCAAAATTTAAGGTTTACAATGAAGTTGAGCATTTTGTGCACCTATGTATCTTCTCACGGTGACAAGGACTTTCCCACTTTCCTTTTGTCCCACTTTCCTCTTGTCCCTCCCCCTGACTACCCTTCCCTCCCTACCTTCCCTACCCCCCTGTTTCACTTTTTCGTTTTAAGTTCCATGATATAGTTGTGATCTGGGTCTCAAGAAGAACCATATCAATTCATTTTTTGTATAATGTGGGTATTTTATTAATATGTAAAATAACATAGCCTTATAAGAAGTATTATAAAACATTATAAGAAAGAAAGACTTCTGAGGTAATATGATTTTCAAATGCTGACCCAACTTTCAAACTTGAAATAAATCCTACTGAGTCATGAGTCATAGGATTTTTTTTACATATTGTTGCATTTTCATTACTCAAATTTTATTGAGGATGTTTGCATCTATGACCATGAGATACACTGATCTGTGGTTTTCTTCTTAGATAGTATCTTTATGTGATTTTGGTAAGTAGGACAATGCTGACTTCAAAGAGTAAGTTTTTCAGAAGTGTTTCCCTCATATGTTAATTTGTATTATTATTTGAGATATTTTCAGGGTGTAGTACTAAGATCCAGAAAGAACCAACTTTGTGGTGGTATATCTTACAGTACAAAAAGGATTTTAGGAATCTATCTTCAGACAATGATGTCTGTGGACATTTAGTGCATAATTTTGATAATTCTGCTGTGTATCCTGTTAACTTACAAGTGATCGCATGACCTCTTAACTTGGAAGAATATGACAGGCCTAAGCCTAAGGGATCAATCTTACCAGGAAAGAAAGCGGGTGATGGCACTGCCCAATTTGCTTAGCAGGTGATATTAAGAAATATTGGGAATTAGGAGAAAAATGAAATACTTACAAGAGTTAAACAAAGAAAAGAGCAGGGATAGGGCGTCCATAGCAGGATGGCTGGCACAAAGAAATGTCATCATTATTTGTGGACATTAGACTGCTTTTATAATGTATTTTGTGGTAACATATTATTTGCTTTATCCTCTAAAAGTATTTTAAAGTATTATCTGAAGAGTAACTTGTTATTAGATAATATGAAGACATAATAAATGTGGAAGTAATATTTATGTTCGATGTGAATGTAATTTGAAGAAGGAAGTATCTAAAAGTCTTGAATTTTAAAAAGATAATTATGAATGATTACAGAAACATAAAAATCACTTTTTTATACACAAGCTTTCTAGACAGGTGCTATGATTATAAACAGCTATAAGTAGACTCATTTTTATTGACAAAAATTTTTGATAATTTGCCATGGCAAGGAAATTTACTTTATTATGGCAACAAGTGAGTGAGGTATCCATGTATAATTTAAGTATTTGATAAACTGACATTTTCAATCAATACGACAAAGAAGGTAATAAACAGAGAGTAGTATCAATAAAGAATACGTTGTTGCAGAATTTTAATTTTTTCCTAATTTCAAAGAGGAAAACATGAGGAATTGTACATAGGAGATATGTAAAAGCTCTCACAGCCACTGGAAAGTTACAGTTGCTTCAAAGACTTCATTAATCAAAGGATATGACTAGATGAGAGAATGGTCACTGAACCTTGGGTCATCTAAGCTCTAAGACAGTGGCATTGTGCATAGCTTAATGGTCTGTAGCTGTCATACAGCTAGCATCCAAAAGAAAAAATACTTGGTCTGGAAGAATGGCACAGCAGTTAAAACACTTGCCTAGCAAGCCCAAGGCTCTGGGTGCAGATATCCACCATCACAAAAGCTGGGTGTGGTGGCATACACCTGTACTACCAGCACTCTGGAGGCTGAGACAGAAGGATTGAAATGAATTCGAGGCCAGCCTGGGCTCCATAGTGAGTTCAGGACCAGCCTAGATATAGAGTGATACCCTATCTCAAAAAAAGGATAAATTACTTTGGAGTGTATTTAGCAAAATAACTACAAAAATCTGTATTCTCAAGACCTCCAAACCCCATCCGCCATTACAGCTATGTAAAGAGACCAGTGACGTAGCGATGGGAACCAAGATACAGTGAGTGTAACTGAATGTTAAGCTCAGGAAAGAAAAAAAAGCAAAGTAAAAAACAAAACAACTCTTTTTTTCCCTCTAGCTATTTTTCCCATTGTTTTTTAAAGGCCATTAAAATGAACAGCAGGTTGTGATGAAAATTTCATTAAGTCCCAGCTAAATCATTATGAGGGAGCCATATTCATGCCTGTGCTGCCTGTCATGGCGGGAAAAGCAGATTTCAACTGGAAGACCACATCCTTCCCAACTTCACCCCGAACCAAGAGCAAAGTAACAGAAACTCGGAAATTGTAAGAAAATAGTGAGCTATGCAAAAGAAGGCTGCAGAGGTGAAGTAGACAGAAAGAAAATTAGATTCGGAATTCAGTTGAAGAGAAGAAAGGTATTCTTTGTTCTAGAAAGCTTATTTTTAAAAGTAATTAATTAAAATATTTTAGAAATTTCATTAGAAAAACAGGATAGTATATTTTTGTTTGTATCTTGTTATTTTATCAGATATTTTGTCCATCATTGTGCACAAAGGTCCAATACTGGAGCTTAGCATGGTCCAGTGTCACTTTAATTGACGTGATACTCTAATGCTCCTAATAAATTCAAAGCTCTAAATATCTCACCTATATAATACAGTTCAAAATAGCTGGTTTTTACATTATAGTTATATTATATTTTTGTGTAATATTTATACCCTACCATTTAGTCTTAGACTAAATGTATTTGCATTGGAAAAAATGCATGAAACAAAATATTGTGTATATACAAATGTACCAATTGTTAACAAATTACTAAGTGCTTATCATATGCTAACTATAGTGTTCGGCACCTCTTATGCAACATTTCAGTCTTTACATGCATCTTTTTATGAGGGCTGCCATTTCAGTCTCCAACCACGCTGTTCACAACATCTAAACATCCTGATTCCTAGTACCTCACTGTGATGAGCCGTGGGTGACAGTGGCGCAGTGTCAGGGTCATTTCTCAAGCTGAAGTCAACCTTAATCTCGAACCCAGTCCTCTTACCACTGCTTAGGCTGTTTCCTCTGGTAGGATCTTTGCTAAGTGGTTATTTAACATTATCCTTTTGCACATGAATATGTGTTTAAAATACTGAATAATAAAATAGTATCTGATAATATTTTGCTAAAGTGAAATCTTTATGCCTTAATAATGCTCAATAGTCCAGAAAGTTTTTAGTGGAAAATTATCTCAGTTTTAACTGTTTGATTCTTATTTGTTCAAGAAGAAAAAATATCTCGAAGAATAAATTAAAAATTTGTAAAGAAATATGTCTGAAATAATCAAAATTCAAAATGGATATGGAATGCAGAGCCATTTTCAGTTGCTGCCATCTTTTAGAGCGAACGAGACAAGAGCAGGGATGTGTTTGAGTCACCTCAGGCAGTGGGGTTAAAGCCATGTTCTTGGGTCAAGTCTGTTTTTCTGTACTTAGGTAGACCATAAATCCACATATTATTTACTCCTTTCTCTTTATATTTAAAAATCAGTAGTAATTTAAAAATTCTTCCACTATTCATTAAGTTTGACCAAATCTAAAGCAGCCAGATAGTTTAATATACCCAGGAACCAAGATACAAAGTAATTTCCAAATATCCTCTGTGTTCTCGGGTTCTAGGTGCCCAGTAGTGAACTGTAAGTACAGAGCAAGCAGGATGTGATAGGGCAGACCTGTAATTCTGGCGCTCTGGGATGCTGAGGGAGGAGGAACACTAATCAGTGAGTTGCTGTCTCAGAATGAAACAACAACAACAACAAAAAAAAAATGGGCTGGGGATGTAGCTCAGTGTGAGGGTCCTCGGTTCAATTCCCAGTACTACATAAACAAACAAACAAACAGAAAAAAAAAAAAAACCAGCAACTAATTGTATGGGTCTGATTCAAATCTTACCTTAATTTTTCTTTAATGTTAGGCTAGCTGTAGTGTAGGTAAATACAGGTTTTATTTTGGTGGACGCTGTAGATACCTACTTAGAATCATTTTGAGTGCAAAGAATATGAACAGGCTCCTTAATTTAATTCTGCTGTACTTACTGTTGCCTGTAGCTCCTCCTTGAAATGGTCACTTCACCCTTCAGAGCTATTTTTCTCTTCATCCTGGAGCCACAGTAAATGATACTCACATTTCCTTTAGTCCTATCCTCACTATCCAAAATTGGCTTCCTGCTTCCAAGCCTCAATTACAGGACGGAGTTGTTACACTATGTTTACTTTTTCACCCCTGTAAGAACTATTGGCTTTCACTTTTATTCTTAAGTTAATATATTGTATAATTGTCCATTTATTTGTTCCTCCTCAATATACTCAGAAAAACGTGAGATAGGTACATGTACTGAATAGTGACAATATTTGTGAAAGAGTGCTTAAACTTATTCAGTGTGGCCCCATGGTTACCATAAAACAAAAGAGAGAGAGGTTAGACCTTCAAACATCCCTGTCTCTTCTATCAGGACTTATTTTAGCTTCTTCAATTAATCGTCAATAATTCTAAAGTGGTGTTATATTTTTACCTTAAAATTGAAGAGAATGATGCTTCAAGACTTGTTCCTCTGCTTCTTACATTGAAAAATGTGAATTAGAAAGGAAATACTATCTCACTTGCAACTTCTTGGCATTGAGTGCAGGAACACATATCACCTGACTCTAGCCTCTTATTCTCCTGGGCTCTACTTTCTACCAGTCTCAAAGGATAAATTCTCTGACAGTCCAATCAGTGCGCTTGCAGTTCCCTTAACATCATATTGTGAATGTTATTGTCCCTTCCACGTGCCGTTCCTCCGACTTAACTGTCATTCCTTCTCTTACCCACATTGTGACTTTTGCTCGCCTTGCAAGACTGAACGCTTACTAAATACTAGTTCTGCTAACACTAACTCTTCTCAGTAGTGCTTGCTACTTTATCGTAGTTTACTTAGCTTGTGTCTTTCACAATACTATTTGGTATTTGAAATAAAATGTTCTAGAAAGCAGTTCTCCGTAAGATGGGCTTAGTTGCTGAGATGGGTTCTTGGTTTTGTTAACAATGGATAGCAGTCGACCAACTCCCCCAAAATAAACTGGGTTTCCTGTGTCTTTTTTGTCTGATTTTTGTCTTCCTGCTCACACTCTTCCTTTATTCTTGTACCACCCACTTATCTCAGCCATTCTTTAAATTGTTCTACTTCTGTACCTACCTATATAATTATTGAGTCTTTGAGACCATCAGTTATAATTATTCTGTGACTTAGAGGTTGACACTGTTAGAGTCACACAGCTAGGTATTTTTAGGACCAGGATACACAATAAAACATACACATCGTGTGTAATAAAAAGTTTTTATTTACATGAATCTTCTAAATGACAAAAGTATTATGTATTTCCCTAAGAAAATATACTTACCATGTCTGTGAATCACTAGCCATAAATAATAACTGGCCTACCACTGTTGGTAAAAGTGCATTAGATTGATTAATGAATAATTTGTCAACATTTAAATGTATAACTGGTTCTTTAATAGTGTTTCAGTATAATAAATAGTAGTGCCCCTTTTCAGGTAAATAGAAGTGCCATAAGAAAGCTCATAATTCTTATGGGATCAGAATTGGAGCAACCTGGGTCACTTCTTCCCTTTCTCAACACCTTTCCCTAGGGAACGCTGCTGTAGAAGACCTGCCAGCTCCCCTCAACACTTGCCCTCCATGGTCATTCCAGTCCTTTGTAGACTCACCACGTTCTTCACAAGGATTAAAATTTCTAAACAAAGAGTTCATGAGTTTCTTTGAAGGCTTTAGGAATCATGGAAGTGAGCTATGATATTATGGAAAATACGTGTATGATATATAGCTCTTATCTGTCTTTGAAATGAATCCACAACACAGAAAGAGTACTATGATTGAAAAATTCATTGTTGGAGTTTCAGTTCTGATTCTTTCGTCAATTGCTAAGTGATCATGGTTTAACATCTATATTGCTTAGCATTTGATCAGTTTTGAAGTGATAATTGACACATACTTAGCATTATTTTGGCATATGGTTTCATTTATTCTGATTCTTGAATTTCATATCTTTTAGAAAAAATACAATTTTATTTTTGAATGAGGATCATTTTGCCCCAAACCTGAACATCTACCTTATAATTTACTTTGCAAAACATTGTACACACTTACTTTAATTTGGTATAATAATTATATTAACATAATAAATATCTGCCCTCCACTGGCAGTGCTAACTGCCCTACTTTTATCAGAGGGTTGTTGAAAGGAACAAATGAGATAATGCACACTAAAGTACTTTGTACATTATTATCAACTTGGAATTATACCAGGTAATGTCATTATCACATTGTGACTCATTAGAAACATTACTACTTTCTGTACACCCAAAATTGAGCTTACATGGCTTATTTCCCAGCTTACCTTCATGTTCTGAAAAATTCTGATTCGGAGGTACAACATATTAAAATTTGAGATATGCAATCCATACAATAGCAGCAAAAACAACAACAAAACCCAGCAAACCCGATAGTCCTAAAAATTCTAGAATGGTTACCTCCTCTGATGTTTAGTCATACAAATTCCTCCAAATAAATATAAAATTAAATACTTGCACATTTCATGAATTACTTTTCAAAGATAAAGAAAACTTCTCTGAAGTAATAATGCATGAAATTACAAATTGCATCCCCCATAAAACTAGGATTTATGGGTTCATTTATTTCCACAATAATGTGAACATATGCTGGAGACAAATAGTATTATGTTCTAAAGGACCCAAGTTGTCCAAAAGTTCAGCCTTCTCTTACACAATTCATTTGTTGTCCCTTCCTGCTGTCCTTTTTTTGCCCATTGGAATGTGTACATGTGAGCGTGTGTGCGCATGTGGCCCCTTCCCAGATTTCACATGTGGCTGCTTCTACTGAGCTTTAGAATCTGCCCCTGTTCTTCCTCCTCAAAGTGTGGCACCCATACCGCCAGAACTGTCTTGCTCTGAGGACCACATTCCTTGTCTGCAAAAAACTGCATTCACTTGTAAAATTTTTGTTCTGGTAGAGTTTAGCTTTATCATTATTTACACAACTGGCACTTTTTTTCTCTGAACTTCTTCAGAAAAGAAAAAAAAAAAAACTTTGCTCACAAGTTTATATTACAAGTCCCTAAAGGCACAACCTATTACCAAAGTCACCCAGTGTTACTGTACATGAACCAGTCCATTGCTTTTAGTACAGACTTCACAGAAAGAGTTCTTTTCTTGTGAGAACTAATAAAAATAATGGAATGGGCTTGAGAAAGTGTATTTTGTGACAAATCTCACGCCTCTACCTTCTGGGTTATCTGTAGACCACTCATGGGTGGAGGAAAGGCCAGGGTCTTCAGTCATTGCCTTTCTCTCTCTTTCCACAGCTGAACAGCACAGTGCAGATTCCTAGTGGCACATACCCAAAAGTACCCACTTAACTCCTCTTGTATGACTTCTGGAATTTAATGGGGTATTTTTATGCTTATTCCTAAACCTATTAAGAGCCATAACTAAAGTATGCATTGTTTTTAAATTGTCCTCTTTGGAAACTTGAAATATTTATAGATATTCTCCTATCACATATCTTCATGATATTTGCATGTTTTCTGATCGTAATTCACTTGACTGCACTTTCTATTATACTTTTGTTTTCCCATGTTGCTATTATGTATTAGTTCCTCTTTTTTATTTTTTGCAAATGTATGTTTATCTGTATCTTCGCCAAATGTTAGACTCATTTTTGAGTTGCTAAAAGTACAGATTATAAGCGGTGCATTGTTATCTGTGGTGTTCTCTAGCATTTTATGTGATTATTTAATGGAAAAGAGAGGCCCCTGGTGTGTGATACTTGGCCCTGGGAAATTTTCTACGGGCATTACATGTGCAATATTTGAGTTTGCATTATACATCAGAACGTTCCTTCTTATAAGTTAATGCCTGGGGTGGATCACCTCTTTAGGAATTAAGTTGAATCATTTTAGTAGATAACTTGAAATAGAAATTCCCAATTATCCCTAATTTTAACAACTTTCTAATTACCATTTTTAAAGGGGAAATTACAGAGATTGCCTTGACTAAATTCAAAATTTTCAAAGCATTCTATTAATTGGGTAAAGACGAGGGCACTTTGAAATCCACTCTTGTTTTAAAATCACATTTGATGAGGTGAGATAAATAAAAAGTGAACAGATCAGGGGAAAAGCCTAAAGATACTTTAATTGGCAGAGGTTTGAGTTGCTTTTGTTTAGTTACTCGCTGTCCTTTTGACAAAGTACATGTTGAAGAGGCTTTGTAAGTGCTGTTCTACTGAAGGACAAACAAGGGTACTTTTCAATCGAGCTCTTTTAAGTTTTGTTCCCCACACTCTCACTGCTGTTGGAGGCTACTCCTAATGCATTGTGGCTATGTGTTCATCTGTGCAGTCTGTCACTGGGAAATGTCTCTCTTCTTGTTGAGCAAGCTAGAGTCTAACCTCCAGGCACCCTTTGAAAAGGCATCACTGTATGGAAATCGACACTCATCAAATGATGATAAACAAAAGAGTTTATTTTTCAAAGGTCAGGAAAAGAAGATACCCTCCGATGTTGTAGAGTGTATTTCTTCAGGAATGAGTGTTTTAACTCCAGCAAAGTTAGCTGAGTTTGAAGCCGTGCAATTTTTCATCACTCAAGTCAAACTTGTTCACTGTCATCTTCTTTTTAAGCGGTATTCATCCATCATAGCAGTTTATCTTTATTCTGTTCATTTTATTAACTGTTGTAGGAAATTAATTTGTATTTTCTTGAAGGACCTTCTGGCTTAGAGCCTAAAGGCTCAGAATTTACTTGCAGAAATCTACTTTATTTAGTGGGACTTGAGCTGAAATCCAGGGATGTCTGTACAACAACAGAACCATTTATCTGAGATAGCTTCAGTTTTGTTTTAATTAGAACACGGACTTTCGCTTTTAAAATAGAAGTTTTAATATTGCGTCCTTAATCCTCATTTTTTCTTTGAGGAATGAAGCCATCATTCTTTTGTGTAATTGGTAATTCTTTGTGTCTCAATATAGGAGAGACTAAGTATTTGACTCCTAAGTATCTTAGCCCTACTGACAACATGAGAGTGTCTACTACCAGGACTGTGCAGATCATTCCCAACATCTCTTTCCTCCAGCAATTCTGATGGCTAATGAAACTTTCAGGTGAATGGCAACCCTTTTTTCATTGTCCTTAACTGAATCTCTCTGTTCCCCGCTTCTCATTTTGGTGCTTGGATCACTCAAAAAGACCCACTGACCCCGGCCATACATTTACAAATAAACATGAGGAGAGTGTGCCGACCTTCTTGGCACTTATGTGCCATGACTTGTAGGAACGACATTTATTCAAGAGGGAAGAGCCAGCCACTTGTTTCTGAGGTCTCTTTTCCCTCACATTAGAGGTCTAGGCCCTTGCTGAATAGTAACATTCTAATCTGGGCAAAACACATAACAGGGCCTGACTCTGGCTTGCCAGACTGGCTGGAGGATTTGGTGTATTTGAGCTCGCATGTGTGTTGTTCCCTCGGTTACCCTCAGGGCACTCGTCATGACCGTGCATATTAAAATTAATCAGACCTCCTCGGCCTGCACGGCTGTGTGTTTAACATGGAGAAGTGGCTATCAAGCATTTGCCCTAATTAAATAGGCCTGCTTGGTGGTGTTTTAGTGGCTGCTTGGTCTTTTTTCTTTTCTAATAGGAGATGCTTGTGGGGGAGGCACGGACAGCACGAGAGATGGTGGAGAGCTCACTCAGAGCTGCCTCTGCCACCTGCTCCCGGGGTCCTGGGACCACAAGGGCTCCCGGTGCTCCTGTCTCCGCTGCCCTTCGTGTGAGAAGGAATATGGCCAGCGTCGGGAGGGAGCCATGGGGCCTGGGTAGGGCAGGATGAGCATATGACCTGGACACTTATGGCTGATTAAGTTAGCCCATCGTACATGCTTATAAACTTTGGGTACCAGATTGTGTTCCATGCTGTCATTTTTAGATGGGGAACTTTGGGAGATTAGGGCAAGGTTTTGTTTGAAATTCAGAAAGAGAGCTCTTTGTTTTATGTTTTGCATTAAAAGAAAGCTGTTATTTATCTATCTTTTCACTTGTTTCCTAGGTGTTACACATATCTTATAGAAACCATTCACAATGCAATAGCTGTATGTGTAGATAAGTCCACTTTTACTCCACTTCTGGAGATTGCCAATTTTCATTTGTGTCAGACTTTCCTATAGCTCTAGGGAAGAATGTCATGGGACATTTGGAAACAAACGTTTATGAGGTGTTAGCTGAAAAAGTAGCAGCCTGATGTAACAGCGGTTTTCTTCTTTGGGTATTTAATATCATAAATAATGTAAGTTCTAAGATACTAACCTCTGTGTTTGTGCATTTTCTAATTCATGTGTTGTTTATATTTTTGTGTATTTTATAAAATAGAGATAGAAAAATTATTCAAAAATATTTCAATTTGACCTGTTTTACATGTATATCTAAATAATATACACGTAAATGTATAAATTAAAATAAACCCTAGAGCCAACATTGAAACAATTTTTAATATAATAAAAAAACTCTAAAATGTTAAACAACTTAGGGTTATATTTCAGTAAATTTCCAAGTAAGCGCTGCAGGTAATCTGGTGAAAGGTTACTCTGGCAAGACGTGGTCACTGAAATTGATTTGTTCCTGTGGAACTCAGAGAGTTCCAGTTTCAAGACAAGTGACTTTTCTCTCACCATTTTCTCCTTTGTTTCCATTGAAGCTAAAGTGTTAAAGGACCCATCCACTGGTCTCTATCCTGTCTCTTTAATGCTGAGGGACTTCTATGTGGAGTGCTATATACCCAATGCCAGTACTTAGTACCTGAGAGTATCCTTGAAGACCCAGTTGCTGCCTGTTATTTATTAACCAGGTGCAGACCATTCAGTGTGGGTGGGTATGAAATGGGAAAATAAAGGCCCTGAAAAAGTAAATACATCTTTTATCTTTCTTTTTGTCTGGTATGTTTACTGTGTGCTCTTCCTGCTCAGTAGGAGTTGTTTGATAGTTTTGCAGAAGGATGGGGAACTTTTCTTGAACTTTACCTCTTTTGTTTTGTCTTTGTAGAAAAAATTTTCATTTGCCATTTTCTTTTTATTCACAACCTCTATGTAAAAAAATTTGGAGTTTATTGCTCCTGATATGACTAACATAAGTGATTATGCAACATAATAGGCACTTAATGTACTCGTTTGTAGTGGTCAGGTAAGAGACTCAAATTCCAGTATAAATTTTGTATGAAAAGTTTTTAATTAGAAGTTGAAGATGAGAGCTTATACAAATCAACTTTTTACATCCTTCTGAGAAACATACCATTTGTCCTCAGGCTTATCCAAGCTGTGATGAAATATTAACCATGACCTACTTCCTATGTAAGTTCTTTCCTCCCCACACATTGATGAAATACCAGCGTGGACGGCACCCACTGCAGAGTGTGATCTCTGGGGTGGACAGCTGTGAAGGCACACCCATAATCCAGCATATCTCTTTGTCATAGCTACACAGTGCTTCTGTGCTAGTATTTAGTATGTTAATAGATAACAATTGATTTATTGCTTGAGATGAATTAAATCTCTGTTGCTTAGCCCTTCCCTTCCTAGAAGTTATGCTTCGTGTATGGAAATTTGCCTGAAAGATTTACACACCACAGTGTGGTGTTAGTCATGTGGAAGATTTGGGGACAGAAAATCATATGTATGAACAATGTGTGCCTTTTTCCCCTTGAGATTTTGCCTACTTTTACTTCTTTTCTGTTTTGTCTTTTTAACTACAATTTTCCTTCTTCAGTGTTTGCTTCTGCACTTTTATACTTTCCATCAGTGTTAAGGAAGAATATCTCCGTTCAGAAAAGCATGTAAGCAGGGAAGCTGCCGTGTTGGGAGCAGTTCCGGAAGGGGTCATTTCTCAGCCTTCATTAAGTAGTTGTTCAAATCTCAGGGAGAAAAAAAGGCCAGTTTCAAAGTAAAGAGAATGAGAACTAGCTATGACTGCCTCTGCGTTCCTCTCCGTGTTGAAGTTTTGGTTCTTACTCTATTCTGTGAAGGGATGACCATCCCATTGCTTTCTGAGTCTTTTCTCCATTTGGTTCATGGGAATCAATGGGAAAGAAATAAATGAAGAAGAGGTAGCAGTTACACATTTTAGAGCAGCTTTTTCACGTAAAGGATTATACTTAAGGATTAACAAATGATATGCATGCATTGAAGAGAGTCCTGTTAACATCCAGAATACAATAGCCCTTAATGGCCAAGATAAAGCTATTACCTCCTTTCTCTACAGCATTCATTTTTGATCTTGGATGGTACCTGGTTCTTCTTTTCTTTCATTTTTAAGTGCTAGCTATTTTATAGGTTAATGAAAAAACATAAATCAGACACAGTTCTTGTCCTGTGGTGTGTATGGCTTTCTGACAGGGCCAATTCATGTCACATCCTGCTGGAAGAAAAAGAGAGTGAGGAGGGACAGGAGGCTGTGGGAGTAAAGTGACGTTGTGGGCCAAGCTGGTCTTGAACTCGCTCACTATGTAGCCCAGGCTTGAATTCATGACAGTACTCCTGCCTCAGCCTAGTGGAAGTTTAATAGAGAAAATATTAAGTTATAAATGCCTGCATGCTAGCAATTGCTTTACCATTATCTGCGTAATCTTGGTCAAGTGCCTTGTTTTCTCTTATTTAAAAATAATAAAATTGTATTTAATGGGTCTTATAGTTACTTTCAAACATGAACTTATAGAGATGTTATATTCACGTTTTTATTAAGTTGATATGAAAAATGGTGGAAAAAGGCTTGGAAAGCTCTTTGGTAAGAAATGTACATAATAAGAAAAAAATGAATAATGAACTTGTGCAGATCTGTTACATATCAGGTTTATTGTTGATTTTGACTCGATTTTTAAACTTTTTTATAAAAATGTGTTTGTTTTGGGCTATTAATACATTATTGCTTCAGGATCAAAGAGAAGATCTTGTGTTATAAGAATCGTGCTCTATAATTTTTCTATGTTGCTTTACATGATAATTTTGGCCAAATAATTAAAAATAGACACCTCTAATGATATTTTTTCCCTTTTTTTTTCTGGAATCCTAAGTCAACTTGTGTTTATTTCTCTTTCTGTCACTTAATGAAAATCACCTCCTGAAATATTTTAAGCTAGGTGACTGGCAATGATGGCACCTGATCTGAATGCCATATTATATAAATTATATAAATTACCTAGAAAATATCACAACGATAAGTTAAAAACTACCTGAATTAAAGTTCTTTTACAATTTATAGCAATTTCCAATCTATTTTAAAAGACAATCATTTAAAATTATTAGATTTTTGGTTTAAACTAGCCTTGCTGCCAAGAGAATATTCCCAAATGAAACTAATCATCACAAAAACCTCCAAGGAAAGACTTACTATGTAGAAGTAAATTTTAAGTGTATTAAAACAGGAAATTATGAATCTTTCTGCCTTATAATATATAAAGCATTAACATTAACAGGTTTGAACTTAAAACAATACATTGTGCAGTATTTGCTGAACTCCTAATAGACTTTGAGGAAAGCTCACTTAATTTGGAGTGGTTCCCAGAGTAATCTTTTCCAGTTTCCCAACATAGGACTTATGTCTTAAAGGAAGCTGGTAAGTAGAGGGCAAACTATTTCCCCAAATTTAGGACCTACTAAAGAGTTTTTAAAAATTGTGTATACCTTGGAAACAACTTCAGGATGTACTGTTTTCTTTTGTACAGTCTATTCAGTTTTATTAGAAGACTCTCTTATATTGGAGAACGGGAACCCTTAACTCCAGGACATCTGATTGTTCAAGGGATTATATGGTGTTAGTCTGGTTCCACTGCTTCATGTTTGCTGTGTGGTTTGATACTGAATCAGACTAGCCACCAGCAAGGGTGATTGAACAGAACCAATTTCAAAGAGATGCAAATGTGTCATATATAAACACTTAATTCCAGAGGACATATATGTTAGAGGAAATTAGTATTACTGTTACACATCAAGCTTTCTTCTATTTTTAACACCAAAATACAAGAAATTTGCCTCTTTTTAGAATTTTGAGTTCTAAAAATCACATATGTAAGTGAACATTCTATTTATAAATATAAAAAGCACTTAAATACTGTTATATGCTCATTTAGATCTTTTTCTATCTGAAAATCCACTGCTTAGGTGACACAATTCACATTGTGATTTTAAAGTGAAAACAACCCTTATTTTACTGTATATAATTACAGCCTGACTACATACCAAAGTATTGATATCATTATTTGTGAAAATGTATATTAATTTTTAATAGTAATTTAGCAAATGTGTCTCAGATTACATTCATATTAGTCAAGGAGATGATTATATTGTTTAAAATATAGACACACTTCTCAGAAATCAGAAATCATTAACTCCCTTAAGAGTCAAGGATGCTTCCTTTATTCTGCAAAATGATGTATGAATGAAAAATGCTAGTTGTAAAATAGGTAGTTTCTGTGTACAACACAATATATGGTATTTAGTTGCCTA
Source organism: Ctenodactylus gundi (assembly GCA_004027205.1). Taxonomy (NCBI): domain Eukaryota; kingdom Metazoa; phylum Chordata; class Mammalia; order Rodentia; family Ctenodactylidae; genus Ctenodactylus; species Ctenodactylus gundi. The sequence goes on from PVKB01004673.1 coordinate 16,883, forward strand.
AGATTATTTTCTGACTGCAGTGATGATTATAGAAAAAACATGTGCTTTTATTAAATATTTTCTGTATGTATTTGCTTTTTGGTTTTCTTGGGAGTGTGTAATGCTGAGGCAATGTCCTTAGGCCTGGTGATTTGCATGGAGGTGAGTTACAACAGCGTCGGTACCCTTCCTTTTCCTAGTCTTTCCCACGTGTCCCAGAGCTCATGCCGGCTGAAACAGATGGCCACTGGCTTAGCTGTGTGCGTGGGAGAGAGGGACTTCCACATGTGATTTTTACCATTTGGTAGTAATTAGTTTGTTGTATAAATTAACATTAACTGAACCATTCTTCAGGCATTGTTTGTCATTATCTTCTTTGAGTCTCTGGTTATGTAAAGACGTAACAAGCAGAGAAGAAACTGCTTCTTATTTTACAAAAGTTGAACACTCTATCATTAGGCCAAATGAAATAATGACTGTTGTTGTCTGCCTAGTAGGTTGAAAACGTTGAAATAATCATGAAACTGAAAAGTCAAGAGTTTTCTGTAACTAAATAGTTTGGAAGTACAATTAGATTTTTTTCCTGAAAATGTATCATTTTTTTGTGGTTACCACAGAATTTAGTGCAAGAGAAATAAAGTACAGTTTACATAATTTTTCTTCCTATCAGTCAGCAGTAATTTCTCTTGCTTCTTACAATAACTGCCAATGGAAAGCCAGGGTATTGTCTTTTTTTTCTTCTATACACATTACATATTTTATAGAGAGATGATTTCAAATGGGAGTATTTTGTGTATATTTTGTGAGAATGCATATGTTTGAGATAGCCTACATCAATATTCTTCTTTTTAGACAATGCTGCTTATTAACAAGTGGAATTTTTAAAATTCACATTTTAAACTCTATTCTCTCTAGCCACCCTACCAATGCAGGTATTAAACATGAAGGAAATAAAAATAGTGAATTATCTTCTTAAAATTTCATTGGTTTTACTTGGTCGTATTGTTTCTGGGTCAGAAATTTTCTCAATGAGGCTTTCTCTAAGAACATCTAATAGCTAATACTCTACAGCAGGTTGTTCCTTACAGTATAAATGTTTCTTTCTGAAAGAAAATACAATCTGCATATTTCTTTAGAACTTACTTTAAGAAGTTACCATGAAGAAGAAATCTTCTGTAGACATTTTGACTCAGAGTATTTAAAATGTGTCCTGGCATTTTTACTGTCAGTATCATTGTCGTAGCTGTAATGATAGCAAGAAAATACGATGGCTGTTATACTACCAAGAGTTTCTTTAGTGTAGCCTGCTGGGTAATAAAACCTCAGTCACCAGTATTCACATCATTGTGAACTAGTTATTAGACAATTAATAAAAAACAGAGTCAGATAATATTAGTAGCTGTTTCCCGCTATACAACTTTAGTTACAATAAATTAGACTTCTGTTGCAGAAATTATTAACAACCAGGAATAATTCATTACATGGCTTTTTTGTATTGTTACAGTCTGTTTCAAGGGATACAGTGATTTACCTTTTAAAAGTATCCCAGTGTCATTAATTTCTTGGGAATATAAGAATATTTGGTCCTTATTTAGAATTACTGCTTATAGCACATCTTGTATTAGTTAATGATCTAAAAATAAGTTGTTTTATTTTAATTTGTCAGATTAATCTTTTGTGTATTTGTATGATTCTGAGATAACAAGAGATAGGCATTTTTACTTAAGTGAGAGTATTTCAAGAAGAATTTCTGCTTTATTACAAAATATAATTTTGTTAAGTATCTGTAATATATAATTTATTTTGTGATATTAAAAAGTTGGAAATACTATATTAAAATTTGGATTCTATAAAATGCATCATTGTTTATTTTCTGTAATTCCCTACATTGTTAAATTATACTTTCCCTTTAAGTGTACATTATTTAGGATCGTGTCAAAATTCCCAAATTTTTAATATATTTAGAAATTTTGGGTTCACAACGTAGCTTTAGTTTATATATTTTTCTTTTAAATTGAAAATAGAGTAACATTATTATTTATGTCTTTATTTCTGCTAAATTAAAAAAATAAAAATTTTGTTTTTCAACATCTAGCACTGTACCAGAAGGAAATAACCTGAAGTTGAAGATATTTCCTTTGTCACTCTCACGAAATAAATGTACATTTTCTTTGAAGTGGGGAAAATTTAGAGTTTGGTAAAATTTTGAAGAGAAAACTTCGTATGATAGCACGAAAATTCAGTCTACATACTATCTGTTACTTGTGAACAATACAAGTATACTTTTGTGAACATAGTTTCATGGAGTGCCTTTTTATTTTTGAAAATTAGGAATCTGAATAGTAGGCCAAACTATTTCTTTTTTGCGAGGGAAAATAAGGTTTATGTTCAAGTTAATTTAAAGCATAATTCTTGGAAGTAAAGCAAAATAAACTCTTCTGCTTCTAGGGTATATACACATAGTTTTACCTGTACTTTTGGAAGAAATTATAATAGTCCACTGACCCCCACCCATATAAACCTAAACTACATTTTAACATTGTAATTTTTCAAACATAATTTTCATGTTTCTTCTTTTGGAAAAATAATTTCCGATTAAAATAATCAAATATTGGCACATATCCTACGTGAAAGCCAACTTCTAATAAAGAATTTCGGCATCAATTTGAAATGCAAACTCCCTGTGGCATGATATATTTTGGAACCAAAGATAAGAAGAGAGAGAAAAAAAAATTAGCTCCTCAGTGTGTCTGTGAAGCTCAAAGAGAATACATTAATTAACCCAAGAGAATTTCTAGGAAACTGTGGTGAGAAACTATAGCTTTGAAATCTAGTGATCTTTATCAACACCATTGGGTTTGGGTCAAAGACCTTGGACAGGGATAGGAAAAAAGAAAAAGGAGCTACATTATAGGAACCAGATGTTAAAAACTGATAAAGGCTGACCACCCCCCTGCTGCTCAAATCTAACTCACCTCCATCAAAAAAGGTGGCAGTCTCCTCCAATGCCCCTCTGTCCTTCTAGGAAACAAGAGACACGATTCTGGCTCGGTGTTTTTCCTTTGGCCTACCTTGTCGAATGGCCCTAGAAGACTAAACAGGTGTTATCTACTTTTCATTTCAGTGCATTTAAATTAATCCTGTCAGCTCAGCTGTTAAAACAACTGTCATCTCCAGCTGTTAGTAATTTTCGATTGGGCACTTTCACAGGTTGCCAAGATCTGAGCCTGCATTGTATGTCTCTGAATACAGGAGAGTAGCAATGTGTGATTTTTTTAAAGGGGACTGGTGTTGTGATGTTGCATACATGAAATGACCGTAATCATAATTATTTCAAAATATTGTCTGGTGCCATGTTTTGAGATATATAAATGAACCATATGCTGAATGCCACTCCTGTCTATATTCGGTGGTGTGTTATGTAACGTTTTGGGGCATTTAGTTAAGTAAACAGTAAGTCATTTTAGAAAACATACAAGAGGGAAGTATGATACAGAACTTAGGAGACAGGAATGCACCTGATTCTAATACTTAGGACCAGCATTTCCAGAAACAGTGGTGGGTTCATGGTTCTTCTCTTTCAGGGAAATACTCTGTAAGGTATTTTGTTGCATGTAATGTTTTGATTAACTCTGCTTGTGAAAACCAAATACTTGGTTTGAAATATTTGATTTTCTCTAGATTCTATACAACTGAATATTTTAAATCTTAGGAAAATATCTTATATAATTTTAGTATTTGTGATCTATTTCATAGGGGTGTTCTGAGCTCTTGAGGAGGGAGAAGGCCTTTAGGAAACTGTATCTACTGTCAAGAATTAGAATCTAGTAAAAATGTACAATAACCTCCACTGTAATTTTGTTTAAAAAGTGTTTCTCGTATGCTACTGATGTAACCATCTGGAATCAATGAGTTTTCTTCCTATACTAACCTTATCCATTATAAAAAGAAAAAAAATACAGTGCTCCTGTTTGTTTTACAAAGTCTAAATTTGTTTATTTTTGTTATTCAAAGTATTTAAAAAATATATTCAGAGATAATGAAATTGATTTTAAATTTTATATTAAGTGTGATACAACCAGATAAATAACAAAAATAATTTTCAGTAAAAACTAGTAGTCATGAGATTTCAGTCCAATTTAAAATATTTTTATATGATAATAATTTAATAGTAATTTTATTGAACATAATAGTGCATATATTTACACTGATTTCATTGAACTCTCCTTTCCGTTTACTAAATTCTAAAGTAATTCAGGTTCCCACAATTTATCTGTAGAAATGGACCTTATATTTTGAATGGATCCTGCATGCACAACCTATACAGTGAAACCATAATAGTATGTATACAATTAAAAGTATTTCTCATTTCAACACCTGTTACTCACCCCCACGCACTACCAGTTCCTTCCTAGAAGGATTCTTACAACATATTTTCTTCTAAATCTCTACAGAGATAATTTATGCATATACAAACATATGATCATGTAGAAATAAATATGTGTGTTATTTTTTTGATACATACCATAAACACACACACTGTAAATTTAGATTTTTTCATTCCTAGATTTACATATTAATTAAATAATGTTTATTCTCCAAAAAAGCTTATGAGCATAGAGGATCATGTTACAATTTATAGTATATATATATGCAAATTTATTAAGGTTGAGGATAATAAATTAAGTATATTGCATGTTAATATGTTAATACTTTTCAAAATTGAAACATACTAAGTCCACCATGAGAACCTGCCCGTATGAATAATCTCATACTTACAAGACAGACTATGTAAATGTGTGTGACATTACCATTATAGAAAAACTAGAAACATTCTAAATGTCAGGGAACTGGATAAGTATATGACTATTCATAGATTTCTACAAAATTCTTTAACACTTAAAAAGTGCAATAGTTTGGATCTGGAATGTCCATCAAAGACCTGCACATTAAAGGCTTAGTAGTCATCTCTTGCCACAACTGGGAGGTAAAAAACTTTCTGAGACAGGGCCTAAAGGTAGGCCTTACTGACTTTAGGGACATGGCCGTGAAAGTAATAAGGAGAGTTATCCATCTTTTTCCCCTTTAAGTCCTAGCCAGAGGGTTTGCAATTTTTCTATATCCAAAGCCTTCTGTATCGTAGGGGACCTAGAAACAACGAGTTCAACCAATCATTATCTAAAACTTTCAAAATAAACCTTTTCTCTTACTAAGTTGATTACTTTAAGTATTTCTTACAGGGATGGAAAGCTAACTAACACGAATAACTTCATATGTAGAAATAAGGAAAAGTTGAAAATAGGGATATAGGTCAATGGGGCACTAGCCTGATATTTTCTACCAATATTTGACTAATCGCCAAGAGTTCTGAGACAGTCTTCAGTGTCATTAACAAGAATTACCAATGGATTTTGCTTTTAATTTCTACAATAACAATTTATCTTGCAAATCAGTGTCTTTTAAAAAAAAAACTAGTGCAATGTAAAACATTCCTATGTGAGGGAACTAAATTGGAGGTAATAGTAAGGGCATGGGGGCAATTATGGAGGATCATGAGAAAGGCATCATAAAGGTGGTAAATGGCAATGTTGGGATGACTTTCATCCATTTATTTCAAAGCCATATTTGAAAACGCATCTCTCTTGAAGAATTGGTAGAACAACCATCAGTTTGTACGAACGTATTGCTCAAACAAACATATACACATCAGGAGACTTAATGGAGCGATGCCTTATTCAAAGATCCATTCTGCACACATTCTGGTAAAGGTTAACACATCAGAATTGACAAGAATTTCTTTGTATGAATTTCCTAGGACTGGTGTAATGATTCTCTGTAAACCAGGTGTCTTAAGATAATGGAAATTTATTCTTTGATAATTCTGGAAGGTAGAAGTTGAAGTTAAGGAGTCAGTAGAGTCAGGCTCCCTCTGGGACCCTTGGTAGAATCATTCCTGACCACTTCCTAGGTTCTGGTAATAACTATCAAGATTGGCATTCCTCAGAATCCTACGCTGTTTCTGCCTCACTCTATTCTCTGCCTGTTATCATATGATTATCTCTCTGTGCATCTAAGTCTTCGTACAGGTGCTGTCAAGCTTTAATTTTTCTTATTATGACAAGGTCTCACTCTGTAGTCTAGGCTGGTCTTGAACCCATGGTATTCCTTCTGCCTCAGCTTTCTAAATGTTAGAATTATAAGTGTGTGTCACCATGCTTGGATTCAGATATATTAAACTAGACCTCAACCCAAAGATTTCATCTCAACTTGATTAAATCTTCAAATATCCTCATAAGATGTCCAAAATAAGATTATATCCACAGTCATTGTATGTCAGGAGGTCAAGATAATATTTGGGGGTTCATTTTGGGATAATAGTTTGGCTAGAAACATCGAAAAAAAATAAACACAAATAGAAAGATAAGTCAATTGATCACTTGCAAAAGCTATGAATGCATTTCATTATGAATTTAAAGGAGAAATGTACAATTTTAGAATTGAACTCTAAGTTTTGATAATAGTGCCTTGTTATGGGTATGGACTTTGTGGTGGGAAGTCTGAATATCGACAGTTTAGCCCTAATGCCCTTGGGAGAATGCCTTCGATTGGAGAAGTGGTGTAGGAAATTGTACTTAGAGAAGAGTGACATGGTGACAAAGTGAACAATACACTTTCCTTTCCCTTGTGGTAGAAAATGGCTTTGTTTCCCTACTACTCCCCAAATTGCTGATCCTGGCCTGTTGTAGGCGTGAAGAAACTTATGGTGCCTTGTGACTGAAAAAGAGAATTTGCAGATGTTCTCTTGTAACTTACAAATCTCTTTTGTCCATCACCATTATTGTATTTAAAAAAAGCTAGAAGTTATTGTGCTTTGCTAAAGAAAGCCCCTGCGTTTTTTCTCCACTCCCAGATTTCATGATATTGTGCTTTCTTATGATGAAAAAATGTTTTTGTTTTTACATTTTTAACAGAGAAGGAATAACTTTTATATCATAATACTACCTCAGTTTTTGTTTTTCATTTTACATAGATTCTGCTACTATATGCCAAAGATCAAAACAAAAGCTTAAGTAGAATTATACTAACACTAATCTCTATATTTCCTGCCAGAGTTAAACATGTTTCCACCACCTGTGAGGAGCAGGGAGTTGCAGCCAAGTGGTCCTCATGATTCGGTGTTAGAGATGGGTCAGAAGAGGCCTGCGTGCACACGGCTTGGCCTTCCCTCCCTCAGGCAAGGCTGTCTTCTGTCCTCATACTCTCGTAGAGCGTTCTTAAGGGTGGTGATAGAAATGTCAGGGCTCAGCATAAAAGCCAGAATGTTTGTTGAACTGTGGGAAACTTGATGAAAGTTTAACAGTGCTGAGAAGGAAATGGAACATCTTCACTTTTTCTTTACTTTTGTAAGGCTATTTGTGTAATCAAAAAGTAAAGAATTTCCACTTCACTTTTTTCTGTGTGACTTTTATCAGGAAAAAAAGTAGTTACTCACAGGACCAGTGGTGCAGGCTTATAATTCTAGCACTCTGGGAGGCTGAGGCAAGAGAATCACAAGTCTGAGCTCAGTCTAGGAATTTAACTACTCAGTCAGACCCTGTCTTAAAAAAAAAAAAAAAAAGAAAAAAAAAAAAAGACTAAGGATGTAGCGCAGAGTGAAAACCCTGACCCAGACCCCAGTCACATATATACAATAGAGTAATTGTTTATAAAATTTATCACCTAAATTGTATTCCCATTTCATAAACTCAAAGAATATGTGTATGGTTCTGTCTGTACCTGTAGAACCCCTGGAAAATGAACAGACGCCTTCCTCCTACTCTGCTTAATCAAGCATATACAAACTTCGACTACACATGCCATAAAGTGTTCAACCAAATATCACTTTGAATATCATATTTAAATGAAATGGTAATAGTAATTGAAAATTTGAAGACTATTAAGACTTTCATTTAGCTGATAACTTTGTTCTGAGTTATGTTGTTGGGTTGTATACTTGATATATTTTTTGTTTTTTGTTTTTTCCCCACATTTTATTGATACATATACATGCAAAATTCAAGGTGTACAATGAGGTTGAGCATTTTGTGCACATATATATCTTGTCGAGGTGACAAGGACTTTCCCACTCTCCTTTTGTCCCTCCCCCTACCTACCCCTCCCTCCCCTCTCCCCGACCCTACTCCCCTCTTTCATTTTGTCTTTTGTCTTAAGTTCCAAAGGAGTTGTGATCTAGGTCTCTCATATCAGAGAGACCATTCGATGTTTCACCTTCTGCTTCTGACTTACTTCACTAAGCGTGATGTTCTCAAGTTTTTTCCATTTGCCTATAAAAGCCTCCATGCTGTTGGACTTTATTGATGCATGGTATTCCATTGTGTATAAATACCATAGTTTGTGTATCCACTGGTCTGTTGATGGGTATGTTGGTGACTTCCATATTTTAGCTATTGTTAGTTGTGCTGCTATAAACATGGGTATACATATATCTCTACAATGTGTTGTTATAGCCTATTTTGGACATATTCCCAGAAAGGGTGTCACTGGATCGAAGGGAATATTTATTTCTAGTCTTTTGAGAGATCTCCATACTGGTTTCCAAAATGGTTGTATGAATTTATATTCCCACCAGCAGTGCAGAAGGGTTCCTTTCTCCCAGCAGCTACACCAGCACTGATTACTATTTGACTTGTTGATGTAGGCCACTCTCTCTGGGGTGAGATGGTATCTTAGCATTGTTTTGATTTGCATTTCTCTTATGGCTAGAGATGTTGAACATTGTTTCATGTATCTATTGGACTTCTGCATTTCTTCCTGAGAGATCTGCCTCTTCATTTCATTTGCCCACTTTTCAACAAGATCCTTTGTTTTGGTAGGCTTACTTCTCTTCAGCTCCTTATGTATTCTAGTTATAAGCTTCTTATCTGAGATGTTGGTGGTAAATATTTTTTCCCAGTCTGTTGGATCTCTTTTTACAATGTTGATAGTTTCCTTTGCTGTGCAGAAACTTTTTAGTTTGACAAGATCCCATTTGTTAATAATGGGGATAATTTCTTTTGCTCTTGGTGTCTTGTCAAGAAAGTCTTTGCCTACCCCTATGTCTTTTAGAAATTTGCCTACTTTGTCTTCTAGAAGGTTTAGTGTTTCATTTTTAATGTTTAGGTCTTTGATCCATTTTGATTTGATTTTGGTATATGGTGATAGGTATGTGGCTAGATTCACTCTTCTGCATGTGGATGTCTGATTGCTATGGCAAGTGTTTCAAGGACTATGTTGAATAAGAGTGGTAAGAGTGGGCAGCCTTGTCTTGTTCCTGATTTGAGAGGGAACGATTTCAGCTTTTCTCCATTTAGTATGATATTTGCAGTAGGCTTAGCATATATGGCTTCTATGAGTTTTAGGTAGGGCCCTTCTATACCCATTTTTCTCAGTGTTTTTATGAGGAAGGTGTGTTGGATTTTGTCAAAGGCTTTTTCTACATCAATAGAGGTGATCATATGGTTTTTATTTTCGCTTTCGTTGATATGGTGTATTACGTTGATTGATTTACGTATGTTGAACCAGCCTTGCATCTCAGGGATGAAGCCCACTTGATCATGGTGTATGATCTTTCTGATTACTTGTTGGATTCTGTGTGCCAGAATATTATTGAGGATTTTTGCATCTATTTTCATTAAGGATATTGGTCTGTAATATTCCTTCCTAGTTAAGTCTTTGTCTGGTTTGGGGACTAGTGTGATGCGAGCCTCAAGAAATGAGTTTGGTAGCACTCCTTCCCTTTCTATTTTATGAAATAGTTTGAGGAGGATTGGAGTAAGATCTTCCCTAAAGTTATGAAAAATTCTACTGTGAATCCATCCAGGCCTGGACTTGTTTGTAGGTAAAGCTTTTATTACTGCTTCAGTTTCTGTGTGTGTGGTGGGGTCATTCAAGGTTTTTATATCTTCTTCATTTAATTTTGGTATTTTATATGTATCTAGGAAGTCGTCCATTTCTTCCCAGTTCTCAAATTTATTAGAATATAGGTGTTCAAAGTAATTTCTTATAATATTCTGGATTTCTGCATAGTCTGTTATGACTTCACCCTTTTCCTTTCTAAGTGTGCTAATCTGTGCCTTTTCTTTCAGGATACTTGATATATTTATAAAGATTCTTATGTGACAGATTGCCACACATTGTTTTAAGACAAAATTACATATGTATTGCTTATTGTGTAAAATACGTAAGTAATTATGTATTGATACTCTGAAGTCTAGAAGGGTTTTGTTTGAAAAAGCCCTTAATGAGAGGGTGAGGAGTTCGAATTTTACATATAAGGGTATTAATGACATTTCAGCAGGAAATTGATCTTGTAGGAATTCTGCTCTCAAAAACCAGTATCATTGTTGCCTGTCTTCATTACTTGAATTTCTCTTAACTAACAACCACAACAATCAAAGAGCCATGCTATGTATGGGTGGATTTTTTCACCATTGAAATGGATTTCAGGTTGAGTGAACATTTTGACCCCTGACAACATGATATATCTACAAGGATATATTTTGTTGCTTCTTTCTAGAGTTTGTACTTTAATCCTTGAAAAATGGGTTCTGCCATGAGATTGGCTGTCTTGGAACCTGAAAGCTTGTTTAGTGACTGAATATAGAATGTAGTAGTTGACTATTTCTTGCTTACTGGTGACATGCCAGTTGCTCATGAGATAGTTGTTTGCCAAATGGATAAAATTTAAACAAATTCTTAACAACTCTTTATCTTCTTCTACCTGAGCAGACATCTTGGTCTGAGGATGTGTGAACACATCACAGTGTCTCACACTTTCGAGGCTCTGTTTCTCCTGTACCAACTTCAGGAAAGCTCACAATCCCTTACTTATGTGTCTGTTCATATCAGCTAAATAGAATTCCTGAGAAGAACTTTCTGACTCGTCAAACTGATTAGAAATGCTTCCTCTGCTAGTTATGCTTTATGGTACCTGTATACTCTTTCACAATCTCTTTTTTTTCCACTAGATTATAAATTCCTTGAGAAAAGGACGTCTGTCATTTCATTTTTGTGTTTGTAGGCTAATATAATACTTGGGAGATAAAAAAGGTCTCCCTGAATAGTTTCTAAAAGCATTATAAAAAGATTCATCTGTAGGACTCTATGTCAGAGGCAAGACTTCAACAAGAGTTTTGGCTTAACAAAGAAGAGAGTAAGAAGCATCGAATATCAAAGAAAAAACAAACGAAACATGGTGACAGGTATTTGAAGGTAATACAAATTAACAACGTAAAGTGGCTTACAATATGAGAAAAATGCAATTAAGCAGTGTAGATGATTAAACAGCAGCAGCTGATATCCTTGGACCAAATGATGAGTCCTCTTTGTCAGAGTAATTCTGAGTGGGCATGCTGAGGTGTTTTATGACTAGAATTTAGAACTTGAAAGAGATCCAGAAAGGGCAAAGGAACTTTTGAACCATCGGCAAGGTAATGATCTTTGAATAGTGTTAGTGGAAGAGGTTATGGTAGGACATTTGGAGTGGAATGTCTTCATTTGGAGGAAAAGACCATGGATAGACAGCAGGAGAGAAGGAAATCTTCCCAAGTAATATGTCAAGTGTGGCTGAGGAATGCTGGAGAAGAATGGCGAAGATAGAAAATATTAATGACGTGATACTCTGAGGTGTAGTTTTGAAGTAGGTAGCTACATATCTAGTCAGAAGCCAGACAGCAGAGATCAAAGTACACAGAAAGGAAAACAGGAAAGTTGTATATTATATAAGTAGCAGAATTAACATAAATAACTATTTACATGACATTTCCAATTTCAGGTAGAATGGCATATGAATTTCTGAAAAGTTTTCATGCAGACAGCTTTAAAATATATCATAGAAATGAATAATTTTTGCAATAACAATTGATGATTTCTTTCCATTATTATATATATGAGAGAATATAAAATTTAAAGTAGATGGAGGGGTTACAATTTAGAGTTAAGGACATTCCCATAGACAAACTGTACAAGCTATGTTTTATAAATATACTTTACTATGAAATATAACACCCAAAATTTCATAAATATATGAGGTCTAGTGTTAGCTATCTAAGTTGCATGATATGTGTCCATACACTTCCTTATAAAATTTTGAAATAATTGTCATATGTTTAAAACAGAGTAAGAAGAAAACTTTTTGCTAAAGTTTGTTCTGTGATTCATATTTTGAATTATACTCTATAGTTGTAGCTTGTATTTCCTGGAAAGTCTCTGCCTTTGCTAGTTGATAGGTTGATGGTAGATAGCCATCGTGGCCTTTATCCATAGGGTTGCTAGGTCACGGTGAGAGCCAAGATGGAGAAATGAACTAAAATGCCTGGTGTACTTCCCTTAGCTATGAAAGTTATCAGCACAAGGGCAACTGAAATCAAGACACTGGAAGTGAACAACAAGAGTAGAATTCATATTTAAGTACCATTATAATTTAATTTATGTAATGTTAATTGAAGAAATATGTGAATATATTTTGGTTCAATTAATTGTGTCAAAAATGTACAGAAAATTGTAGAAATGAGAAATGAGAAGTGGTTGTAATATGTGAAAAGTTTTGTGCCCTAATATTTGACTATATGTTGAATATTTTAATCATGCTACTTTATAAAATAGCACCAGAACTGTTTTTTCTTTTTCTTTTCTTTTTTTTTTTTTTTTTGATAGGGTATTATTTAGTTACAACTTTGGGCTCAGTCTCTTGGCCCTTGGTATGAAAAATCACTGGGTAGTGATCCAGGGGTTGTGGTATATGAATCCTACCATCTATTTATTGACCACTTCTAAAAATGCCGTAAGTTAAGTAGGTTTGAAAGATAGAAGAAAGTCAAGTAAATGTCATAGTATTTTCTCATTCCTCGCTTATATTCTCCATATTCGCTTCTCTCCTCCTCTGTTTTTTTTTTCCTGTATTTTATCTTCTTTTTCATCTCCTTGACAATTCCTTCATGATTAGAATAGGGCTTGTATCAGTAATGGTGAATGAGCCCCAACCACTGAATTCTGTTGCTATGTGGTCAATGGGCTTAGCTGCTAAAATTGGCCCCTAAAGCCAAGAGACAGGTCTGTACCAAGAGTTACTTCTGTGAGAGGTTTCTCAGCTGCTTTTGAGCAAAATGCCCTGCTGGGGTTTCCAAAGTGTGCCTGGGGCTTGGTGATATGGAGTGATTTTCAGTAGGTCTGTCCCTCATCCAGTTTTCCAGGAGACCCAGTCCTTTACATTGTCACTTAATTTTAATTTTACAATCGTGTATGATAATATTATCTCAGTTTTACAGGTAAGGCAAAAGCACTAAAGACTCATTATGGGAGTCTTCAAGAAATTGTAATGAAGATACAGGTGTCTTTTAGCTGTCTTCCTCTCTTGGCCTGTCACTGTTCTCCACGGAAGCAGCTACAAGCTGCTTTCCCGCCAACTTCCATTCCTTAGATGAGCATTATTATGACGTGTAAAAAGAAACAATAAGAATACAATTTTCTGCTCCTCATCTGTGTTATAGGATTAATCACTTAGCTATTTAACCCCTCGAATATTTTTATAGTGGCATATTATTTTGTTTTATAGGGGAAAACGATAGCTAAACCTTGTGTCATTCATGTTCTGGTTTTGATTTATTGCCTCTCATGCTTGTCATCCTCAACGTGGATGTTTTAAACACCCCTTCCCCACGTTTTTCTTACTTTGCTTCATCCACCTGCCTATAGTTCATTAAAATGGAGCAAATAATAATGGGTTATTCATATGTTTGGGCGCTCAGTTAAAAGCTTTCTCACAATTGGATACCAAAGGTAAGGAAGGTTCGTGGCAACGCCTTTATTCTCCATGACAAAGTAGTTATCACTCTGAAAATAGTTCACCTGTCTTCCAAGTGCACCATGATTTGAGGGCATAAACACCTTATTTTAAATGTTACATTTTATTTCACTCCCATTAGAATATTAACATAATATTGCTGAAAAGTTAATCTAGGTTATTAATTATTGTGAAATGAATTATGTGCCATTTGATCTCTATAGACACAGTAAACAAGTTGTTCTACGTTAATACAATTTCAAGCCGAATCCAGCATTGTTCTGAAGTATAGCTCCTTTAATCTTTTCTGTTAGAAAGCTTTAGCTCTGTTAGATAAATTCTGTTCTTTTAGATAAATTTTGTTCAGATTAATAACATGTAAAGGGTTTTCTTTATCACATTGTATATTATGGCAAAAATGTATGAGTTGAGGAAAACTGAATTTATGTTGTGGAATAAGCAGTGTAAGTCTGGCTCATGTGTACACAGGGAAACATGTAGTATAATGTTCGTGGAGAAACCTTGCCTGCCTAAGACATTTTACTCTATGTAATTCCTTTACCTGCTCTATCATATTTTACTGTAGGGTTTCTTGCTTACCCATTTTCTAGCCACTACAGGTAAGGAATACCAACAATATCTGTGTTTTGAAACGTGTCGTCTTTGAAAAAGTTGACTACACCCTTGAAAGAAAAGAATATAGCATTTATTTTGTAAGTATGTAATTATTTTAGATCTTTCATATTTCATTTTCACTAATTAATGGAACTCTAACTTTAATGTTCAAGTAGTTTCTGTTATTACAACACTACCCTAACATTAACACTACCAAGATAATGAACAAGAACAAGTTAGCATGCTAAAAATGTATTTCTCTTACAAACTAGCATAAAATACTTCTTACACTTTGATATTACTACAGAACTGTCTCATAGTTTTAGAGGTTTCAGGAGTTACCCCTGACGTTTTAATTTAAAATCAGGTAGGTGTACTCAACCCCTCTCAATTTCGGACCTTTTCATCAGAATCAATTATAGACCAAAACTCAAGTGAAGAGTTAGTTGGCGATCTCATCATTACTTCTTCATTTAGGAATCTGTCCAGCTGATGCACATAGTAAAATTAATTCATTAAGAGCATATTCTGTGGTCAAGATGCACCTGTTTATATCCTCAACACTATAGAGATTTCTAGACCACGGCTCAAAAGACACTAAAAAGGAAATACATAGTTGCAAATGTCTGTTTTAATCTGATTGTGTCAAGTACCACATCTGGGAGAAAAATACTCTGTTTTTTTTAATTCAGTTAATTAAGGTACTGAAGAGCAGGAGAGTATCCAGATTACATGCTAGTAATATAATTTGAACTAATTAAGCATCTGGTATTAATTAAAGCCACTTTAAAGCTAGAATATTTTTCAGATTTTTTTATTCAAGTTAGATAAGTGTTTTGATATTTGAATTATACACATACAGATCTATATGTAAAACAATTTCTAATTTCTCTTTAAATTACAACATAATCTGCTGTGAAATAGTATGGAGCTGAGTGAGAGCATCATAGACAGACTCAACTTTCTCCCACATATTTATAAATATATTTTATCTTAAACCTTTGTAATTTGGAAGATGTTTAAGTAAACACTCCATGCATACACAATGCTATGTAGGAATTAGTACACCGAATTAGAATTCACATTGCTACACTGTTTATTTAGGTAGTCTTTAGTTAGCTCTTTCATGGATTGGAACAGTAAAGGCCTGTAATTTTGCTATTAGAAACATTGGTCTTCCTTTAAGGGACCCAGGTCAGAGCTAAACACACTTTGAGAGTTTAATTCAGATCTAATCTCCCCTACATAGATTCTGGAAGGGTCACCAAAATGGTAAAAATTCCAGTAATGTTGATACTCTCATTTCTGCCTGCCTCTTCTACCACTTTTACTCTCATTAAACTCCATAATAAGAAGTTTTTTAAGCATTGACTATGCAGCCCCGCTGTGAATATGTGACCTTTGACTGCGGGTACCTTATGAAATTCAGACTGCTCATTCAAATGCTCTTTTCTTTTACCCTTTTCCTGAAATTTATCCTCCAGGGACACTCAGAAGTCTTTGGAGTAATGGTGCATCTATTTTCCTTGCTTTTCTCCATTGACCAAAGCTGCCGTATTCAATTCTGCAGGGCTTTGTCCATGTTGCATTGCAGTCTTCACCATGCAAAAAGACAGAGAAGTCAGTTGCCAAGCACAACTTCTGGCAAAAGAAATTTGAATGTAGGGGAAGTATATACTTGGAGTAAAAAATACCACAGATTCACTATCATTGAAAAGTATTCATCATAAGGAAATTGTAGTCAGAAAGATTTGGTAGACGATTGGGTATCAGCAGGTAACAGTTTGGGGATTGCCAGACGCCCTTTCATGTGGCTGAATGGGGGCAGCACACCGGGTGGGTTCAGATGTTAAATTACACTCTTTCTTGATGTTGCTGTCCAGACTCCAGACTATTTTTTAGTTTATTAGTTAAATACTACCTAGTTATTTAAATACTAGAAAGCTTCATCCTTTGAAGGTTCTTTTTTCTCCTGGGCAAGGAAAATGGTAATCAATACAGATGTTACCAATACTTTCCTATTTTGCATATATATGTACTGTGGACACACATATTTTCCTGAGGGTGGCCTTCTGCAAACTGTAGCCTCATTGTATAGCAGCCACCTTTGGAAAGCCACTCCCTGACACACAGCGACGGCTCTGTTCCTCAGCTGGTCCTACCCACAGAACTGCCATCCAGCACTTTTTCTGTTTTCTTGGATTATTTGAACAGTTAATAGACACATACAAACGAGCATGCACTCACATGCGTGCTTGTCCCACATCACAAAAACCACCCTCATGTGTCGGCTCCACCTACTTCTCAATTTAGCCAAAAGTAAAGCTTGTATAAACTCTCTTAAAAATGGATCCAAAAATTTAAAATGGGTAAAACCAGAGGAAAAAAGTTGCAGTATGGGAAGGAGGAAATTGTATTCAAACTTACAGTATAACCTTGATAAAAGTGTAAGTCCAGACTATAGGCTCTCTTGCCAGAATTTTCATTAACTATTCTTTGAAAAGTCTTACACAGGTCAATCTATTAAGAAAAATTAAGAGCCAATAGTTAAGACATACCTTTCTTATCTATCTTTTTAACATACATTATTTTGGTGCCATGTGGATTGATGGTTATTTTCTGCAAAATTTTTATATTACTCTGTTGGGAGAAGATGTAAAACACACACCATTAGCTGCCTTATTGTTATCATAAGGAACATGAAGTATTTTTACCAAAAATTATATTTTCCAACATTTATTAAGTGACTCCTATATGCCTATAAATCTGACCTATACTTCCATACAAAAGTATAAGGCATTGTAGTATTAGTTAAAGGGAATGATATCCTAAGTAATATTCAAACTCTAACCTTTCTAGAAAAAAATAAAGAACACTGGCATATTATGACAATTTTCTTATGGTATCTTATTTAACCCAGTAGTAAAGCAGTCTGCTTGCAGAGAGTGACACCAGTGTGTGTAACTTCTAAACCACAGGATGTGAAAAGTTTTTGAAGGCCACTATATGATTGTATTCTTAGAAAATGGCATTAAAAGAATTTGCCTAAAGAAATTAAGACCATATGGAGAATTATATTTATAAGTGAACTGATAAGAATATATATTTAGATAAATCATGAAGATATACATATATATTTATTTTTATATTCACTAAAATAAACCTGCAAGAACACAAGGTCAATTAAGAAAAAAAAATCAGTAATGTCTTTCATGTCACAAATAGTCTTAGTGCTATATTAAAATGGAAAGCTTTTCCTTTCTAAATAAAACTTTTTAAGTATTCTGTCTTACATTTGTAAATAGATGCTTGATTCATTTTTATTAAATATTTCAATGAAGCATTGAATGTACAGAAAGAATATACATTATTTTAGGTTTAACTTTAGCAAAAAATGAACAGTAACAACACCAACTAGTCACCAAGCCTTGGGAAAGTTGGCATATAGCACTAGTGCCTGTTTCACCAAGGTTAAGGAGGAACTCATTTAAAGTGTCTTGCAAATCCACTGTTGACAAGTACAAAACTCCAAGAGTGAGGACCTCTTTAAATTTCAACCCCTGTGTGTTTATCCGTCTTCCTTCCACACTGTGGCCGTACAAGGTAACTATGTTCACAGATGCACTAAGCTGAGAATCCTACCCGACCCAGCTTTGCTGTTAGTTTGCTTATCTTTCTACATAGTGCATCCTACCATTTCAAAAGTTCTGCATAAAGTCAGGAACCTTTTAGGATTCCCCACAATATCCCATTCTTTGGTTAAGGATTTATTAACTCTTCTGAATGCAGAATAAGATTGATGCCTATATGGGCATTTTGCTTGATTTTTCTTTACTTGGTTCAGTGCTTCTTAAAAATATTCATGCTTGAATATTACTGTCTAGGGCTGGTGACCACTATATGCATCACAACTATCCCCTATGAGCAAACAGAGCTTCTAGAGTGATTTTATCAATAAGCAACTCTTGGCTCATGTGGGGAAATGAGAACTCTGCCCCTGACTCCCGGGGCCTCAGGAGTGCTTGGCAGAGTGGCAGGCACCCCGTAAATGCCAGTTTTGTAAGTGGCTTACACTCCAGCTACCAATCTTTTAATTTAAAAATTGAAGTCACTCACAGTTCACGTATATCTATCAAAATGTCTTACAGTAGTGAGTATACAAATGTTTATCTTATTTTCACATGAGAGGAATTTACAGTGAAAGTCTTACATGAGAAATGTTTCTGGCTTTTCCTCACATTTATCTAGGTTTTGTCTTTGAAATTTTTTTTAAACTTACCAAATTTGAATTTCAAAAACCTTAATTGATGTCTCTTTGGTTTTATTTATAGCAGTCTCCTTTTATTTTAAGATTACCTGCGGATAGAAGGCCAGCATGGTCAAATGTGAGCTCAAATTTGAGCCTAGTCTGAAGGGTGGAACATAGACAAATTTGAGCAACTGAAGGTCTTAGTTATATCCTGTCTCAAAGTAAAAAAGATCAAAAAAAAAGAGAGAGAGGGAGGTGCTAGGAATATAGCTCTGTAAAGGCCCTGGGTTTAATAGCAGGTGCCTCAGGAAAACAAAAAATGTGAGTCATCTGCGCCCATTGGCTACTAACACCTTCTCCTATTTATCTGAAACAATAAAATATTTTCAGCTTGGAGGACAAAGCCCGTCACTGAGTGTGGGTCTCCTCTAGGAATTTCTGCTCAGCATCACCGCTGCTGTGTGTCCAGCGTTTCCCTCTTATGTGCCTGTAACCCAGGCATACAATGTAGCTGAGAGGCGTTTTGTCTTTCTGTTTTCCGATGGGTTTCCAGACATTCTCTTCCTAGTCATTGTCCCTTGTCTTTGGTACTTCAAGTTGTTTTTTTTTTTCTAGATATTACCTCAACCTCTTCCTTAAATTTAACCTTTAAACCTTCCTCTAATCCTTTATCAGTTTTTATACTTATGTTTTCTATACAAAGTATACATATTTAAAAATCTCTTATTAGAAGGTTATCTTATCTTATAGGGAAGGAACTTACTCATCAACATAATGACTTTAACCCTACACCCTCTACGCATGATTGCTGAAGAGGCATATTTGAAATGAGTAAACACTTTTTTAGTTTGCTGTTTGTCAGATTCTGGGAGCTTCAGGGTTTCAGTTCTCTTGTGCTATCTGAGCAAAGTGCTACCAGCTACCACTTAAGAAGGACGTTACTGAGTCTGGGAACCTCACATAAACAGACTCCTCAGAGTGGTGGGCAAATTTCACAGCATTTAATTAATCACCTTGGAGATTTTTTATTGGTTGAGTTTGTAGTCTGATAGGTCCAGATTTAGTATTGATTTGCATTTACAAGAACACTGACTGTGGGTAAGGAATTTTCAGCAGAGTTTAGTGTTATATTTTATGTAGTACATTGTGGTCTTTACATGCTCAATGTAGCTCTCAGTATCAGGCTTATTGAACACTAAAGATGAAATGTTCTGAAACACAGTGTCTCTGTAATAAAATCAAATGGAAATTCAAGCATACTTGCATAGTTTAGTCAAACCAGTGCTGAGAAAGTAAGACTGGAACACATAATAACTTATTATTCGACATTCATAACTCAGGCACTAGAATGTGTTTTTGATGGTGTAACATGCGGGAATGCTCTGGCCTTGAACACCCATAATAATGGCCACTTACAGGGCTATCTGTCTGATGAAAGTGTTTTCCAGTAGAGGAATTGAAAAGTAGAAATGTGAATATGTTGATTTGTGACTAAAGGGCAATCAGGATTAATTTATTTGAAATTGGTAAGGGAAATAGTTAATGTCGTTAGTAGAAAATGTGTAGAAATATGTAGGTTGTAAAAAGAAGAATGTTTGTAGAGCTTTGAGTGTGTGTGTGTGTGTGTGTGTGTGTGTGTGTGTGTGTGTGTGTGTGTGTGTGTATGTGTGTTGTGTGTACTTTGGAAATAGGAGAGACTGGTAAAGTTATTGTAAGAAAGCTGTAAGAATTAAGAGAACAGTATCATCAAATTAGAATAGTCTTATTTGTTGAATTTGTGTTATCAGTCCTTCAGAGAAATTTTATTTTTCTAAAATAATGCCTTTCTTAAAAACATTCTCATATTTAATACATGCAAAGTATATTTTCCAAAATCATGACACCTAATACAAAATTATGAGATAATAAATTTCACATAAGCTTAGAAAATTATTTAAATGAAGAGAAATAATATCTCCTGGCATTAAATAGAATACATACATGGAAAATTAAAACAAATGTTTCTATTATAGTTTTATAGTTATTATCACAGCAAGCTCAAATTGTTTTGTTCATTCAATATGAACATATTTGTTGTATTTGATGCTGTTTAGGCTCAGATTAAGAGTTTGTTAATGACTTGCTTTTCAGTCAATTCTCCTAAGAATACTTACAGAAAACCTCCTATGATAGATGTTGTATAGTTCATTCTATGAGTGAATTATAGGGCTGAGCGTGATTAAACTGAAGTGTTACATTTTATTGAGGCAGATTTCTTGTTTTTCAGAAGTATGGGATGTATATTGGCTAGGATTCTAAGACAGGCAGAATTAATAAGAATTACTTATAAATCAAAAGAGAACTTTTTTGGAGGGCTTACAAGTCTGATGAAAATAAAGTCCAAAATGGCCACATGTGCATGTGAGAGCCAAGGGTTAACTGGCTGTTCAGATGTGACATAGAAGAACACCAGGCTGAGATGGCAGGACAGACTCTCTAAGTCTGTGCTGTGGATGGTGAAGGTCAGAAAGCTTGTGTGTATTTGAGGTGGAGATCAGTGGTGTGAAGACAGGAGCAGGTCAATGTCTGGAAGGAGATCAAGGCAAAGGCCAGAGCTCTCCCAGGAGAAGAAGGTGCAATAACCAGCCTGCCTGCCTGCCTGCCTGCCTGCCTGCCTGCCTTCCTTCCTTCCTTCCTTCCTTCCTTCCTTCCTTCCTTCCTTCCTTCCTTCCTTCCTTCCTTTCCTTCTTTCTTTCTTTTTTAGTTCAAGTTTTTTAGTTAGTTCGCCCACATGCAGGGTGAATTTTCTTCTCTTATTTACTGGCCAACAAGTCAATCACACAATCTTGAAAACTCTATTCTGGTCATTTCCTTATCCAATCAAGTTGACATAATCCGTCCGAAGGTCACCGGATGTTTCAGCAGTTTTATGTATGAGTTTATCTTTTTCATTTTTTCTTCACATATATCTTATTAAGGTCAGATGAAGACTTTATTCTGTTAGTTGAATTCAAACAACAGTGATGATTTTCTGTTCTGTTTACCTTTTTCTATCATCTCTTTGTAGACCTTGAAATTCAAGTTGACATGTTTGTAAATATGGCTTTCTTCCCTAGCTCTTTTGGAAGATTATTGGACAGATAAATTATTCTGAAAATGTTATGTTAATTTTTAAAATTAACATAATATGAAATCAAACTTTAGAGCTCTAAGTTAATATTTTTCTAAGTTAAACATTGCTTAAAACAATTTTTTAATCTAGTAATTTAAAAATTGAGGCTTACTTAGCGCGTCAGTCAATTCTTAACAGCTGAGGACAAAAACTAAACAAGAGTAGTCATGTCTTTTCAATGGAAGATACTTTTTTCCCACTATTTTTATTAATATACAAATGCAATACATAGTATTTACAATGAATTTGGGTGTTACATACATCTATGTATCACATCGACTTCACAATCCCTTCCCATCTTCTACCCTCCCACCCCCTCCCTGTCCCTTCCCCCGGCTCCGGCTATCACTTCATACGGTTCCGAAGAATGTCTGTGTTCTGGATTTTCCAAGTCAATGGAAGATACTTAGTAAGAACCCTAGTGAATATCTGAAACCATAGGTAGTACTAAGCCTTATTTTTAAATTTTCTATAAATACATAGCTATGATATAGTTTAATTTATGAATTAAACAAAGTGAAAGATTGGCAAAAATTTTAATTAATATAGTCGTGAAACTACTGCCACATATTGCAGTAAAATTTGACAAAATGTGTTACTTCCCTTTTCAAAGAATCAAGCCAAATATTTTCAGACTGCTGTTGTGTATGCGTTGAGGAAGGCATGCAAAGTCAATGTGTGTGCTCAAGGTGCAATGATTGTTTCTACTAAAAATATCAAATTTACCTCTAGTAATTTTCATTATGAAGCAGGTAGCATAACCAATTTTTTGAAGCTAACACTTAAGAAGTCATTCGCATAGATAGTTAATCCGTTTGCCTGCTTGTTAGACAATAGGAAAAGTAAGAGAGTGATCTGTGTGCTTCCTTTGATAGGTTCCCAGTATCTTCCATGTACTTGTAATGACTAATTCGTGTGTCCTGGACTTGTGATACTCAGCAGTATGTGGCCAAGAAGCATTGGAAATCTATATCTCGCCTCAGTAATTTCACACAAGAGGCTTTGTCCCTGCACCACCCACATGATGATTTAACAAACATATTTTTCATCCATGAGCTAAAGGCAGAGAGAGAGAGAGAGAGAGAGAGAGAGAGAGAGAGAGAGAGAGAGAAAGAGAGAGAGAGAAAAGCTGTCATGAGTGATAGCTCACCCTGGTTTTCATACATTTAGTAGAAAGTATGTTTTCTATCCTATCACTCAAAAGGTAAATGCCATAAGAACAGGAGAAAATAAAAACACATGTACCTTGAATACTGTGGAAATACTGTATTATTGCTGCTGGAATTAAA
The DNA here is from genome assembly GCA_004027205.1 of Ctenodactylus gundi. NCBI lineage: Eukaryota > Metazoa > Chordata > Mammalia > Rodentia > Ctenodactylidae > Ctenodactylus > Ctenodactylus gundi. The sequence goes on from PVKB01004673.1 coordinate 39,985, forward strand.
ATATTTGTAATGTACACAGCAAAAGAGCGTCTGAAAACGTTAATTTTTTTTCAAGGAAAGGATTGGAGTTAAAGTAGAAAAGTGGATAATCTTTGATGGTAATATAGGGTAGCCATTCACTCACAGATTTTCTTCCTCCTTTTTCTATGTACTGTATGGCAAAGCTCAAAACCAGATTGTTTGAATATGTTTCTCACTTCAGTAATGGACATTTATGATTACCATGGAAGGTTTTAAAGACACGTTCTTTAGCATAAATGTGATAATTCTGCCATTTGAAGATTCATAGGCAAATAGCTTACATATTTTTCTCTGTGCCACTTAAAGTATGTATTTCTATTTTATGGGGTTCTTCAGCTATAGTTAAAGTAATGCCAGTAATGTATATCCTGTGTTTTCTTCTAAACTCAATACTCATTTTCAGGGCCTTGCACAATGGCATATGCACAATTACCAGATGTGAGCTACTCTGTGATTGTTTAAATATGTTTAATATATTTGAAATCTGTAATTCCAATAATCATAATTTATTATTTCTTCTCCTTGTCCTCTTTCTCAATGGAAAGGCCATGAGAGAGAGAGAGAGAGAGAGACCTTTTCAAAATGCTTATCCACCTACTTCAGCCATCACTCTTGCTTTTTGTCATATCTAGTACAAACTCTATAGGAATTCCAATATTAAATGAATAAATGAGCAGTAATTCCTCATGCTGTGCTCATGAAAGGCAAGTGTCCCTTTATTCTGACCCTGTTACTTCTAATGCTGTCCCTTGAGTTCAAAACAAGAGCACTTTCTTTCCTTTGCATTTGTTGCTCTGACTACTGCTCATCTATGCTTGATGTAGTTATTGAGTCTTCAGTTTTAGTTCCATGAATTTATAACTCTGATTTCATTTCACAGGTAGCATCAATAACACTTCTAGAGTGTATAGTTCACTTGTCCTAGGTTGAAGTACTTTCAGTGCTCAGAAGGCAGTTGGCACTGTGCTTTACTTTTCAAGCAGAACACAATATCAAGCAACACTGTGTCCCCTTAATAATGATTTAAATTCCCATGCTAGCAATGGTAATTCCTTCATGGGAATACCATTAGAATTTCAATTACAGGACTGTAGATAATTTCATATAACTTTATCTTATACACAAATCTTGGATCAAAGCAAACCAATGATATGGCATATACTGTCATTCAGGATAATATAGAAAATGGTTCGGGCTCCCAAGAGATGTGGATTCCAATCTGAACTCTGCTGATTTAGTGCAAAATCTCAATATCATGTAATTTTGTGACTTCAATTTCCCACTTCTATCATGTCAAAAATGTTCCTAAATAATATCTTAAATGACACTTCTAGGATGAATAAGACTTAGATATCATGGCTCTGTATTTAAATCTTATTGATAATAAAATGCTTTATATTCATAAGGGCTCAAAAGCATAATACCTGATGAAATTACCAGGGGACACGTTGGCACCCCACCCTTGATATTTTTAAGAAGCCAAGTTTGTTGTAAATTAAAATTATTTGATAAAAACTTTTCAAAATCATTTTCAGTATCTAAATAAATTCTGTAAATTTCATATATCAACTCAATGGAGAATTATCAAGTACCTGCTTTTTACTAGGCACTATTTTAGCTACGGAAGATAAGATACAGTAACTGCTGTTGAGTTAGGAACTAGCACGTAAGGCCTACGAGATCTACCACACCAATAGACGTTTTGATGAGGCAGAAGTGGCAGTCAGCAGCTCTACACTAGTAAAAGTAACGTGCTCTTCATGATTGATTACTAGCCAATAGCCCAATCGTTCTACTCCTCTGGCTGTCCCAGTCCTCTTCCCTCCCTCCAGGATCCCTCTGTCCTTTCCAAGATCAGGAATTTTACACCTGTCACAGTATGGATTTCTCGTGGCTCTGCCCAGCTGTTGGCTCTGTAGTACATCCTTCAGTGTGTTGTACACTGTTACATAAGCTTACTGTGCACATAAATACAGGTATCTAAATTAAACCGATTTTTTCAAATCAAATTGAGGCCTTGACTGCTTTCTGAAAGAGGCTGACTCCTAAAAAAAACTTGAGTGAGCCTATAGTCCTTATTAGAGCAAGTCTTAAGAATGTAGGTGCTTCATGGGGCACTGAGCCTGTCACGCAGCCGTTTCAGTTCTTAAAAACATCTTCCTCTTTTGGTGCTAGGACTCATGAAAGTAGCACTTTCACACTTGCATACTGATGTTGTTTTAAGCTTAAAATCATTGGTGAACTTGGGCTACTTTTATAACGAATGACTTTGAAATGTTTCATTTTATTTGTAAACAGTCCCTAAGTAATTTATAATAGCAAATATAAAGAAAAAGTTCTTTGATTTTTCTGAAAAGAGCATTTTCATACTGGAGACAAATTTAGGACATGAGAAGTTCAGATCTCTTTGATCTATGTATCCAAAAATCTTAAGCACTTCGGCAATACTATTTACATTTTTAAATTTTATATATATATATATATATATATACATATATATATATATATATATATATATTACTTTTACATATCGTAAGTGCTTGCTCTGTCAGTTCCTTGTACTGAGGCAAACCTCCAGATAGTTAATCTTAAGTGAATAGTTTTTAAATTTTTAATTTGGAAGTGTCTAGAAATTACATCATTCTAGTACATCCACTACCCCTCCCACCACTAGCACCCAAGCCCAAAAGAAGTTCCACAATTTGCCTAAATCTACATAACTGGCAAAATACCCGTGGTAGAAAATAGTCTCTTATGACTGTGTCTGCCTCACAATAACTATGTATGTCGCTGATGTTAGTAGTTCTAAAACTAGGATCACCGTGAATCCGTCATTTCACTACTAATATCAAAGAACACTCTGAACTAATTCAAGGATAGGTAAAAATGTGCTAAGATAAGTGGTTTGCACTATATTTTCTCTTTTGTATTTTTTTCTCTTAAAACTTGATTAGATTGTGAGTCAAATGAAGAATGTGCAGATATCTACTAATAAAATCCAGGAACAGTAAAAGTTACCTCAAAATGTATTTTACTTATAGATTTGTTATATATTGATATTTTTGCTGCATACTTACACTATTGATAAAATCTCATAAAAAACAGAATTCCAGATATAAGAATAGTATGTATATAAAAGTCTAGCATTTTTGTTTTTCTGTCACCTGAAAAGCAAGTTATTTATTATTTATTAATCAAAATTATTTAAAACTACTCTTTCCAAAACAAATCTTTTATTTTTCATTGTGTCATCTTATCCCCAGAATTTACTTGGTTACCAATCAGTATTAAACTAGCAATTATTATTCTTTAAAAGAAAAATACATGTATTTAAAGTAAGGCCTTCTAAAAATTTAAGTGAATGCATATAATAGTAATGAACTTATTGTCTAAAACATGTCACCAAGAGAGTTGGATTTGCTTTTCCATATCTCAGAATGGAAAGGCATCTTTCTAGTATGACTATGATTGAAACACTAACTGGTGTGGAATAAGTCAAAGGTTTCCTAATATCTGTATCTTATTTTTCTAAGAATTCATTTTTCTTGGAAGATTTGGGTAAGTAATGGGGAAAGGATGGCATGATGATTCTTTTTACAATAGAAAGCATTGAATTGATGACTACAAAAAAGTTCTTACATCAAACTTAGAGAAACTTCAAATTACTTGTTTTTCCACTATTTAAATTTTTTATAGTTCTACTTTTCTTCTGCAGTTGTGGCCCAAACCAAAAAAGGAAGTGTCCAGAAAGATGGGACAAAAAAACAAATAGTACCATGAAAAAGACTGTAATTTTTCTATTCTTGCTTAATTTTTTGAGACTAAGTAATTTGGAAGGACTTAATAAAGTTATAGTTAAGACACAATACGTTTTCTTTACATAATATAATATTCCCAGGATTAGCGTGGGCAACAGACTGAGTCCTTGTCTCAAAAAAAAAAAAAAATTCTACTGCATTTTAGTACTGGGCCTGCACATATGTATGTAGGTCTGTTTGCAAGTCAATGCTTTGTAAGCACCTTTTTAAATGCATAGCACTCTTTCACATTATTATCTGTATAAATGATTTTATGAGATGCCAATAAGTTAATTTGAAATTAAAAGCCAAAAAAAATTGTCTTACTCTCTAAATGTTATTCATTTAACTTTTTCTTAGGAAGGCAGATTATTAAATATAACTTTTTCGAGTAAATATCAAAATTTAGTAGATATTTGTAATAATTTAGAGCTTTCATCAAAATAAATTTTTACTTAATTTTGTAATGCCCAACCACTTGTTATTTTTTCCAAAATAAACAAGTGAAACCAGCTCAGCCTTTATACTAATCTTTCAACAATGGACTGATGAAAATGGAAGAATTAGGTATTTTAAAAAGGAGATTTTGATTTGTAACTTTTAAAGACCAATTTTGAATTCTAAAACATAATTCTCTAAGTTCTCAATAAATACTCTCAGAAAGAGAAATGTCACCTTTTATAGCATTTAACTTTATATAACCTATTATTAATTATAAGTAAATGTGTATCAGAATCAGTCTGTTTTGACCTTTCCCATAGGCAAAGCACAAAGCATTGATTGAATACATGAATTTTCTTTACTGCCATTAAGAAACCATAGGAAATCTTTGAAACTAAGTCATCAGTAGAGATCCACTGAAGTCTGTGTATGCACACAACACCAGTTTTTGTTGCATAGTACCATTTATTTCATTTTATGTATAAGTGTAACATAGTAACCAAATAAATCCAAGAACTATTCATAGTCTAGGTGTAATTTAGAGATTTGGTTTGTCCGTTTCCTCATGTTGTGTATTTGTGGCCCATGAAGTGTCACCATTCTCCAAGCTGCTCAATGATTGACACAAAAGCCTGGCCAAGAACCGAGTCTTCCCACCCTAAAGCCTGGGCTCTTTTGATTGGTCTCATGATGTTGCATTAAGTATATTCAACTTACTTTTGTAAAGGTATTTTTGAGCATTTCTGATATTGGTCTTTCAGCCACTAAATTCCACTTGAGATTTGTTAAGCAAAGCAGAATAATTTGGCCACAGGATATTTAGGGAAAAAAATATTGCAATAGTTTTCTTGGACATTTTAACAGTGCACGCAGTGGCGCCCTGGCTGCCAGTTGCCAAAGCTTGCACCAGTGTTAGGTTGACGGGAGATTCTCTGCATGTATTTGCTGAAGGTTGGAGGAATGAATTTGAATCGCCTATTTTGGAGTCCATCAGTTATATCCATATGAACTGAACACTATCAAAACATCTATTATTATTCAAAAAAATTAGTAGCTATACTGTGAGGCTAGGGCAATAATAAAATAAAAATTTCATACAGATTATACTAAAGGTTTTCATTTGGCTAACACCTTTTATGTATATTTATCTGTAGCAATATTATTATCACTGCTGTTACTATTATGTTTTCTGTTTGCTAAAACAAGAACAAAAACACAAGTTTCTAGAAGGGTTAATCATGTTTGACAAGATAAGGTAAATTTTTATTTCAATTTAGTTACTTAGCATTTGATCATATTTACTATATTATATTATGGTTAGTTACATTTTTACTTAGTTAATTTTACTAAAATTTATAGTTCTATTTTTTCTGTACATGCTCCAAGATTGTACATTGCTTAAGATCTTGTTCTTATCAAATTATTACCCCTACTTGGATTCATGAGTGCTAGGCAGACTCCCTCTGGGTTATACTTGTCTGACATTGTGTTACCATTATCAATTGATATTTTTATTATCCATACATTTTGGAGGCATGGAAAATGCATTTGGAGGGTAGACGAAGTTCCTGCTTTTATAGGACTTACGTTTTTATAGATGAAGACAGATGATAAGCAATAAATAAACAAATAAGGACCATTTCAGGCAATATGTGATGTCTAGTTAATATTGCGTTTAGGGGCTAATTTGGAGATGAATCCAAGGAAGTGACACTTGCGCTGAGGACGGGTGGGGGGGGGGGTGGAGGGGGTGGGGACTGGAAGTATGCTTTTTTCAGAAGACTAGCTCACAAAGTACCTTCCAGGAGTGTATTATTAACCTGATGGTCAGAGAACTGATGACTCTCTAAATCCGATTTTATCTGACAGCCAAAAACACCCACCTCCCTCTTCTATCTTCACTTCACCTAGGTTTAAGAGACTAATGGGTTCAACCAAAATTCGAAAGTATAGTTTAAAAATAAAGAGTAACTATTCCAACATTCAAAAACCAAAGCTCCTCATAATGAGATAACAAGACCAACCTGTTCACTTCCCATAGGTAATCTCATGTAAAGAGCCAATTATTACCTTTAAAATCTTGGGAAGCATGATAGTAGAACCAGGGCATTGTGTAGATTTGTAGTTCCTTTATCTACAGCCATAAGAAGCATATGCCTTGTGATTGTGTCTAGAGACCCGTGGTCATGTTAACTATGTCAACATTGAGATCTCTTTTCAACATTCACCCAATCTGGACTCCAACCCATTTCCAAGTTTTTGTATGCCTAGACCTTTTGTGCTCACTTATTGATACGTTAATACCTTCAAACATATTTCATTAATGTTTTAACCAAAAGAGCTGTTGTCCCATACATCTCTGATTTTTTTCCAGCAATCTTTTGATTCTGGTGCTTGATGGGTACATGCCTATTAGAGAATTGTACTTTGTCCTAGCAAATTCTTGAAGAAAACACAAAGTACCTCCATTTTCACACAGATACAAAACCTTAATACATGAGTATGATTCGAAATTACTATGGAGTAAATATCTATACCACATAAATACTTTGAGCCCTATATTTTGTTCTGACCCTTCTGTAGTGCTGGAAAGTGAACGTAGACTAGGATATCTCTTGTGATATACTAGTGGAAATTTGAATGAAGTTAGCATGTCACATGTACTACGTGCCTTGAGCCTAGTAGGTATAATGCTATAGAATATCCTCATCATTAAAAAACACATATATTCAGAATTATGAGCAAATATCAGTCTTCTTGAGTTTTCGTTAGTTTCTTTTAACTTAACAATGTTGCAATCTTCTGTTAGTTTAACAATGACCATTACTCATTTCACTTTAACAGTGCCTAAATAAAAGTGTTTCTGGAGTTGACCTTTAAGTTTCGGATTTCCCAATTCTCCTTGATCTGTGTTGATTTAGAAATAAATACAAGAAATATTCTTTCCGAAGAAAGAGGGATTGTGTTCTAAGGAGCACGTATTGGAAAGAAGGGAGAGAAAAAGAACAACATACTCAAATGTGTTTGTCTTTGACTAATATGCTTTTCCTTAATTTTAATGCTCTAATTGAAACAATTTTCCTTTTTATTATTTTTCATCTTTTTAGAGGAAATATTGAATTGCAGGAGGATAATGGGTAGTAAATTTAAACTGTGATTTCTTTTCAATCTTATTTCAGGAAAAAAAAGGATTCACAGCTGTTTTTCACTATCGTGCCTTCATACCTCTGCACACATGTGTTTTCTTCATTTCCATGCTTCCTTTTCTATTATCTGTTAGTGACAGTCGCCTGTTAGCAATGTTATGTCACACAGTTTTTGTGGGAGACAGCTTTTACCTTAGTTGGTTGACCAGGGTAGAGATGTAATATTAAAAGAAAAAATAGGGGGAAATCAAAACAAAATATGACTCAGGGTAACAGTGCAGGTGTCCACAGAACACAGGAGCAAAAATAAGTCCCAGAGAGTTGAGTGCCTGCACTCCCTTGAGTGGAAGGTTTACGTCTGGTACTTTATCCTTTTCTAGAATGCAGAGATTGCTGTCTTGGTCCCACAGATCACTGATTCCCTGGAGTGAGCTAAGAGAACAGGAACATCACAATTGCCCAAATTAGTGAGCGTCATGAAAGTGGTTCATAATCCTATTCCGACTAGAGCTCCCCTGTTTTGTGGGCAGTAGGACTACAGTTGTTTCCTGCCTTTCCTCCCAGAATTTTCTTCAGTTTTCTTGCAGCCAGCAGGACCCTGCAGGCTATATCTCTTCAGATCTAGCATGGAAGCTCTCTGCTCCTTTTCCTGTTGCAATCCTAATATTTGATTAATATAAATTGCTAGACCTTTTAACTCTAATATTCAATACTCAGATTTTACCGGTAATCCTCATATGACATTCTCAGCTCTTGCTAGAAATAAACATTATCAAGATCTTAGAAACACATAAATATTGATTTGGAGAAAATTGGTTAACCCACTCTAGTAAAAATTAACTGGTCAGTACAAAATCTTGTCTATAGATTTGTGTACACATACACATCAACACACACGCTCAACTATGCACATGCCTAGATATAAGCTTTTTTCTTGTTGAAACATTACTCATTGTTGTATTAATCAGTGTATGAATTTACATGGATTTAGCCAACTGCATATATATCATATATAAAATCATAGACTCAAGAAGCAAAGCTTTTGGAAAATTTCTCAAAGGTTTATGTCTGAGAGCAAAAGAATTTGCTAGCAAACTAAAACTAAAATAGCAACTGAATCCGGGCCAGTTTTTGTGTGTTTGTTTATTTGTTTTGTTTTGTTTTGTTTTACTTCGGATGCACTTAGAATCAAGCCATGCAAAATTTCATTTCATCATACAGATTATAAACAGTTTTAGAAGATATGACTGTGTTGTTATTAGGTATACCTATTAACATCACCGGAATCTTCACACTAACCACTATCTAAATAAATATTGTCTAACTGGACAAGATTGGTCGTTTCTTACTTTATATATTAATGTATATTAAAACTGTTTCCTACTTGTTTATGTATTTTGTCCTTAGAATGGTGTTTTGTTTCAGTGAATTTTTTTCCGTGCAAGTTCTAGGCAGCCAAGTCTCAAAATTTTGAGAGAGGCTTAATTGAGTCCATCAAGGAACATGAGGTCATAAAGGATTCTGGTCAACACAAGACAGGTATACTGAATTCAGATGCTTTTGTAGCAAGTGCTTTCCTCCTTTTTTGCAATAATTGTTTTTGAACTTGTTCTTATGTCTAAAAAGAAATGAATTACTTTACTGTGTCTCAAAATAGCATTTGTTAGGGTTTCTATGATGTGAAAATATCATTAAATGATAATTATGAAAATTGCCATTTTATGTTGGTAAGTAATACACATTAGCTGTAAATGCAGGATAATTTTTCTACTTAGTTATTTATTTAGTAAATAAACTTGTGTTGTTTGAAGTCATTTATATTACACACTTACCTGAGCATTTTGATTTTGAGGTACCTTGTTTCCGTTTTTCTGTCTTTTTGCTTTCTGATCTTAGGACCTCATGTTCAGACACCTACCTGGGGCCCTTTATTTAGATAAATTTATGGTTTCAGTTTGTTGCTTTCGTTTTGTTTTGTTTTGTTTGCTTTTCTTTATTTTTTGCCTTAAGCCTCACCACCTTATTGTACTGAAGACATGATGCTCTCTCCTTTCTGCTGGCTCTCCCAGTGCCCAAGGCGCAGGAGCCCCACCTACTCCCAGGGAAATGGCCAGTCCCTTTCTTGCTCATCAGGAATGATCGTGGCCAACACAACTCTGGTTAACGAAAGCAAAGTATAGCTACCTGATTTGATAACAGTTTCATGTCACAGAGACGCTTTCATATTCAAAACATTAAGATTCAAATTGTTTTGTTTAGGTTCCTTTTTCGCCTTCATTTTTATTAATATGTATATATGTGATCCATAATGTTTAAAATGAACTAGAGTATTTTTGTGCACATATACATCACATCAACCTTACAGTCTCCTTCCCTCCTTATTTTTGGCCCTCCCACATCCTCCCTAATCCCTTAGCTCCCTTTACACACCCATTTGTTTCTATAGAATGCCTGTATTCTGGGTTTCCCAAATCAAAGAAACCATATGATACTTAACATATTTTATCTTCTAAGTTAGACACACTGCACCACTTAATTCACCACTCTTTACCTCAGCTTACCACCCCAAGAATGGACTGCAGTGGCCATATCTTGATGCCACTTCTCTAGGAAAGGAACAACTGTCTACAAATGTAGTTGAACTGAATGTGTATGACCTACAGTGATAGACTGAGGGGTGAAAGGAGGCCCCTGACCTGTCTAGTAAGACTCTTTTTGTGATAGGACCCTTTCTAGAATAGGATTTTTGTGACTTATACGCAAACCAAATAAATCTGAGAATTTTCTCGTGACCAACTCTTCCACAGAAATGTTAGAGAATCTTAGAGTGAGGTTCTTCTATTTTACTGATGGCTTTAGGGGAAAGGAGCTGATGTGCCTGTGAACCTTCCTGGGGGAAATATACTCTAGTGTTTGATGGCTTTTCTTGGGGAGACTATGGACCAAGAGGCAAAGGGCAACTAAAAGTCATAGAGAAATACTTCTTAAGGAGGGAAATGTGCCAATCTGACCATGCCACTCCCCTGCTTACCTTCATTGAAAGTCTAATTCTTTTCTTATTATGGTGTTCGACAGTCTTCAAGGTCTGACCTCACTCTACCTTTCTACTTTTACTTTTTGATCCCTAGGATTGCATTTTATACCCCACACTTATCAAACTTCTTTTGCTTTTTGAATATCTATATACGTTGCTGTTACCATGGCCTTTTCCTTACTTATCAAATCATCCTTTCCTTGAAGCGATGGACCAGGGTGAGTGTGAGGAAGCAGGAGTCTATAGAGAATAAGATAGGCAAGTTGTCAGCTAGAGCTCAAATTTTAGCAGAGAGGAAGAGAAAATAAGTTAATAAATTATTTCCATTTGTCATAAAAACTATTATAAATGAAGGAAGAAAGAAAGAGAAAGGGTGCATTTCTTTAGATGGTGTATTCAAGAAGGCCTTTCTGAGAAAATGAAATATAAACAAATATAACAGAAGGAGCCAAAGGTGATGCCTGTTGGAGAAGAGTACCTAGACTTAGCATTTGTGGAGGGGAAGCGTGCAAAAATTCTGGAATATAGAGATGGCCACCATAGCTGCTGTAGGATGGGAAGAATGGTACAAGATGACCACGGAGAAATAAATATAGGCCAGGTCTTCCAGATCATGAGATCCTGGTAAGAAGTTTGGTTTTCATCCTAAGCCAAAAGCACCGGGATAGCCTGGAACACTTGGAGGTCATCATCATGTCCTCTGTAAACTAGATTACAATGGTAATACCTACCTCATAATATGGTTTTGTGATTTGAATCAGATAATTACTGAGCCAAGCACTGTACACGCTAGGTAAAAAGCTAACAATCATTAATGATTTCAGTATTATGGGATACAAAATAAGGAGAAGGGAACAACTAATAAAGTTCAAAAACACACAATATTTATATTATTTACAATGTGTGTTTAGTTGGCCTACAGTGACAGTAATCTCTGTGGTATCATAAATTTTATAACTTGTTAAGCCACATATATTTATCATAGCCATTACAAATGCAGAATCTGTATACAAGTTCAATTTCACATGCACATAAGAGAAGTTAGGTAAATGAATTTTGCATATTTTAAAAGAGCCTCACTGGGAAAATGCTTTAAAATCATGGATTCAGATTAAAGATGTGAACCAGAAAAAAATCTCTTTTTATTAACTAAATATTTAAAACTGTAGAAATTGTATATTGTGTCCTATGTTTCTCCACTTAGCCAGAACAATAGCCTATTACATTTTTATTTTTTTCTTCAGAGAAAATGACCTAATGAAGACTCAATGTAAAACTGAGGACTCTTGAATGAAGAATTGCTCTTTGCTTAGGACAGGGGTGTCCAACTGTGTGGCTTAACTGGACCACATTGCATGAAGAGGAACTGTCTTAGGTCACATATAAAATATATAATATCATTAATAATATAATGGAAAAACCTCTCTTGTTGTTGAAATATTTTAACTTATTAAATTACAAATATAAAAATCACACAAACTCAAGTTTAACAATTAATTATGAAAACTTGTAGATCTGCTTAATAAGAGTAAACAGCTGTTTTCATAGACCTGTTAACACACATCTGTAGGCAGGTTGAAATACCATTATTAGGGATTTTGGTGTTTATTTGTTCACTTTTCGTAAAGATAATGGAACCCAGGTCTTTTGTTCTTGTCTACTTCCTTTTTTATTCACTTATTTGTTTGAGAGAGAGAGAATATCCTTCAGTTGTTACATTACCCCTGTTAAGCTAGAGCTTATGCTCCTGTTGTCTCCCCTCCCGAATACTGGGGTTACAGGACCATGCCCAAGGCTGGCTGGGCTGGTAATCCTTCATTCACCACGTCCTTTAGGCCTGCAATATCTGATACCCGGTCAGCTTTGCACCATATCCACTGCCACAGAGTTCTCTTTCCACCTGTTCAGTCCACGCTCAAACAATTGAATCATGAAAAGCACCACTAACGCTCACAGAACCGTGGTCACACTGGTAACTGTTCACAAGCGGGACGTGTCTGGCTTGGACGCTGGAACTAGCAGAATTCATTCTACCCTCACTTTCTTTCTTACTGTGCTGAGGCTGTTCAAGTTCAGTTCGAATCATCAAAACCTTAACAGTCTGCCCTCGTTTTTTCATTGAATCAATGGTTTATATTTTATAGATCTGTTTACAATCATTTCCAGAATTTAGAACAAAAAAAAAAATCTTACCAAACGGATCACTTACGAAGTTTGAATTTTGGAAGAAAAGGAGATAATATAAACATCGCTTTTCAGTGCCAGTCTTGCATATGATTCCAAAATATGACTGAAACTCATTAGGCGAATACAATGACTTTCTCCATTTATAATTATAGCCAAATATGCAAGAAAAAGTGGAGTTTTCTTTCTTTTCCTTTACTGTCCATTTTCTACCATTGGCAAGTTCTGTGGCCAAGATCAAAGCTTTGCTTTGCTTTAGGAGGCATATATCTAAGACCACAAAAGTTTTTTATTTGGCTTCTAGAATACTTCTCAACATATTTTGTTTTGTGGTGTAGAGAAGGGGGAAGTAATGCACAGACTTTATATTTGTAATTTCCAGTTCTGTCCTTCAGAAACAAAAACAAATTTTTTTTGAGACAGGGTCTCTCTGTAGCAGAGGCTGGTCCTGAACTCGCCATAGAGTCCAGGCTGGCCTTGGACTCAAAGCAGTCCTTTTGCCTCAGCCTCCAGAGTGCTGGGATTACAAGTGTGCGACACCACACCTGGCTTCTGTGGTGCTCGGGAATTGAACACAAGCTCTTAGTTCTTGACTTTGTGCTCGCTAGACAACTGTTTAAAAGCACTGAGCCATTCCTCCAGCCCCCGGAGTAGATTCTGTTTTCCCTGCTTATATGACTATTGGATTTGGTGAACAAGTTATTCTTAATCACAAATGATTCAAGCAATTAGAAGTGCTAACTTTTATATATAAAAAATGCTAGCTCAACTAGTTTAGTATTTTTAGCTAGAGTTAATAATGATAGATAAGAAAGATAAGAAATCTGTGGTAGATCCCATCTTCTTTAGGTAAGTGCCTAGAAGAAAGATTGCTGTGACAGACTTTTTTTTTTTTTTTTTTTTTTGAGTCAGGTTATAGTCTAGTAGATTCTTGAGCTCATCATGCAGCCCGGGCTGGCCTCAAACTCATGACAGTCCTCCTGCCTCAACCTCCCAAATGCTGAAATTGTAGGTGTGTGCCACCACTCCCAGTTCATGGTAGTGCCAGGGAATTGAAACCCAGGGCTTTGTACTTGCTAGGCAAGTGCTTAAACTGCTGAGCTACACCCAGTCCCCAATAACCTTATTTTTAATTTCTTTGCAAGCCTCCGTATTGTTTCCCATGATGGTGGTACCAATCTGTACTCCACTCACAAGGGACAAAGCCTCTCCTCTGCACTCCCTTGCTGATGCTCGGTATAATATTTCTTGCCTTTAGTTGTTACTGCCCTAGCTGTGGGGCGTGATCTATCACAGTGGTTTGGTTTATGTTTTGGATGTTAAGTGGGCTTTATATGTTTCATTGCTATTGAATTGGATAAGTTTTTTACATATAAACCTTGTATATTAACCCCTTCCTTATTTGACACAGGCTTACAAATACGTTTCTGTTTATGTAAGCTGCCAGTTCTTTTGTGGATTGCTTCTTTTCATATGCAAGAGCTTGTACATTGTATATAGTTCTATTCACTTATTTTATTTTGCCGCCTAAGATCTTGCTGTCATTACCAAGACAAATATACAGGTGTTTTTCTTCTGTGTTTTCTTTGAAAAACGTTATGGCCCCCGGTCTTATTTGTAGGTCTTTAAGCCATTTCCAGTTAATTATGTTTGGTGCAAAGGTGTTCTTGCTTTGCATATGAGAAATCCAGTTTCCTCAGCATCGGACTGAGAAGATGATCCTCACACCATGGCGTCACCGAGTCTTCCGGGTTATCAGATACTTGTTAACTATCTATGTTCAAGTTTTTGGAAGTGTCCTATGTTGTTCTACTTATGTATGTGGCTCTTTTTATGCCAGCACCATACTGTTTTGATGACTATAGCTTTGTTGTATATTTTAAATTAGGAACTATGATGCTTCCAACTTTCCTTTTCCTCAGAATTCTTTTAACTATTTCTGGAAAGGATTTTTTTTTGTGGTTCCATTTAACTTGTAGATTGTTTTGGTCATTTCTCTAAAGAATGCCAGTGAGTTTTTAATGTGAATTTCAATGAATCTGTTCTTCCTTAGGTGGTGTGGATGTTTTAACAATATTAATTCTTCTTATTCATTAGCATGGAATGTCTTCTCATTCAGTGGTGTCTTAAGTGTCTGTCGCCAGCCTTTTGTAGTTTTCGTTGGCCAGATCAGGAGTCTATAACGATAAAGAACCCACTAAAGAAGACAAGATGGTGAATAAAACACCTGTTAAATCCAGTAAAAAAAGAAAGGCCAGAGATGGGGCTTCACAAGGGCCAGACAAAAACTGTCAGCCACTTGATGGTTCTACGATCTCCCTTGCTCTGTTTCTTGAGTTGGAAGGTGCTTATCCAGGAACATAGGTATTGAGGAAAACTCCTGGAAACTCCATTTTCTGCTACTCCTTTCCCTTCCCACCTATCTGTGTGAATATGGATATTCAGAGGCCTGTGGGGAATCAGATCTGCCTGAACTCTGATGAGGACTTACATTTTGGTACAAAACAAAGGCACACACTGAAATGAATTCGTAGGAGCTCCTCAAATTTGGTATTACTGCAAGTTACCAAGTCTGTATTTTCACATTTAAAACACACACACACACACACACACACACACACACACACACACACACACACACACCAAGGTAGGTTCAAGCAGCCTGTTAGTATAAAGGAGTATTTTGGAAAACTGTTGTCATTTGGCTACTGTTCATTCATGTATGGTTTTGTAGTCTTGACAGAAACTTGGTTTAACTTGCAAAGAGAAAGGTGTCCACATGAAATGCCCCGGGGAGAGGGAGAGCCCCAGAGGCGACACTTAGGCATTGAGTATGACACTGTGTTAACCTTTTTAATGGATGTATGTAATAAAGTGACATGTAAGTGGAGCACAAGGGGAGATATGACACTACATCTGGAAAAGGATAAAACACTTGGTTGAATACTGGGCTATTACAGCAGTTTGCAAACCTTGGATAAACTCAGTCAGCGGTTGTATAATTGGTTATTCAATCCCGACCCTTGTTCACAGCTCAAAGCCAGGAACACTGAGACCTGTTGCCAATTTGAGTGAATATAGTGACTGTACTCGGCTGGGGCCTAGCACTGGAGCCAGGCCTTTTCCTGTGGGCTGGTTTCCATGTCTGGGACTGGCGCGGTGACAGTGGGCCTTTTGTTGTGAAGGGCTGGCTGGTTCTCCCCTCCTTTGCGAAATGTCTAACAGCTACACAAATATAAGAAAATAGGAAAAGGGGCTCACTGTAGCTTTTCTCTTAGTACGTTAATATAGAGTTACTAGTTTTCCTTTTTCCCCAACCCCACCTTTATTTTTTTTTTCAGTGACAAAGGGGGGAGTCTAAGTTAACTAAACAGAAAGGATGATCTAAAAGCTGTTGCTAGATAAGAATTAAACTTTGGTAGTGTCTATTAGAATACGGTATGTATGGAGAATTTTGTGGTAATTTGATTCACAAAAATGAGTTTCAGAGTAAGGTATTTTTATTCTTCCTCCTTTCTCCTGTAAAAGCTCATGCACTGAGAAGCCTGTTGTTCCTGAGTATCTGCATCAGGACTAGAAGACACAGCATGTTTATAAACCCACTATGCCTCTGACTTTATGAAACAACGCACCCCACCTTGTCTGATTCATAAAGGAGTCCTTAGCCAGCGTGTGGTATTTGCCATTTAGGTGCTGATTACTGATAGGATGACAGTGCCCCGCTGTGATCTCTTATTTCTGTTGTTTAAACATGTCCAGTAATACCAGTTCAGAGATTTTCACAAAGTGTCTATGTTCCAAAACAAAGTAAAGAGTATGCTTAAAAGACAAACAAAAAAACAAAGCAAAGAGCATGGTTAAAAAAACAAAACAAACACAACAAAACAAAACAAAAAAAAAACAAATGTATTCTATTTAACGGAGGGCTGCAATTCAGTCAGAAGCTGATGAGGTCATATAATATAAATGGCCATAGTACTTCCGGCTCATAATAGCCTTGATAATTCAGGGTTTTGTTTTTGTTAACTGAATAGTCTCCTGCTGACGGCGGGGGTTGGGAACTCCTAAATATTTTGGACTATGTGTCAGTAAAAAAGCGATTGGGGGCTAGAAGGTGGTCGTCCAGAGGGTGTGAGGTAGAGACCTCGTGCAGTGGACGAGGGAAAGGAAAGGAGGTAGGCCTGAAACTACAAGCGGACAAAGGAGAAAAAAGCAGATTGTTTCCTAGTAGAAAATTAATCATTGAAAAAGGACTGGCTATTGTGAAGCAAACATAAAAAGAGAGGAGCATTTAACTTGAAATATATGAGAAAAAAATACTATAGAAACTCCAGCAGAGCCTTTAATGGAAAATACACCCAGCCATCTCATTATAAGTGCATCCCTGGGAGCCAAGTGTTATGAGCTTTAGTAAGAAGGTGGTGATATAAAAAAAAATTGATTATAATCAAGCTTAATGTATTTAGGCTTAATAAACGTATTATATAGAGGCAGTGAGTATCATGGCATAATGGAGACTTCTTAGCGTTGGCAGGTTCCTGAGTACTACGTTGCATCATATTTGATCTTCAGAGGCCTTGACTTCCTGGTGGGAAAACCAGAATTGGAACCGGTAAAGAGAAGATCACAGAGT
Organism: Ctenodactylus gundi; assembly: GCA_004027205.1. Lineage (NCBI taxonomy): Eukaryota > Metazoa > Chordata > Mammalia > Rodentia > Ctenodactylidae > Ctenodactylus > Ctenodactylus gundi. The sequence continues at coordinate 57,241 of PVKB01004673.1, forward strand.
TGCACAATGGCCCCTATTAACCCCAGAAAACACAATTCAACATATACATCTCCTCATCTTAATCCCTCAAATACTTTCCTAGTTGACTTTAGAATACAGCATTGTATATGACAAACAACCTAGGTCATGGTTTGTAATTTAGTAAATGGTAGGCACCCAGCTGGAGAGCTCCAAGCTGCTGGTGGAGAAGGTGTGCTTGAGGTGGCTTGCTCACCTACTGTAGGTGAGCTCCGCCGGGCTGAAGGATTTGGTGGTAGCCCCATAGAGAACAACCTGGCTGCCGTTCAAACCGTGAGGAGTGAGCATTTTTCTCTCTCCTTGCCCCGTCCGTGCTATGAAACATCACTGATCACAACAGAAAAACTGAAATCGGTGTGACAGCAAGTGTCTCAATTAAACTCAAATCAAGTACTTTTTTTAAAAGATGCTGGTTTTTACTTTTCATACGGCTCAATGTGGCACAAAGCTCTTCACATTTTGGGGTTTTGGCTACGCAGCGTTGTAATTTCTTCAGGTGCTTTGTTATAAACTGAAAAATTTGCTGAAACAAAAGGAGAGAGAAAAATGACTCAAGAATTGTGGACTGAAATAATAAATAACGTCTTCTAGATAATAGGTGTATGGTTTGCATCTGGAATGCAAAGAAGTGAGGTCTGATCTGGAGGGGAGGCTCATGGGACCTGACGTGGAGGGGTTTACAGCTCCCTCTCTGGCTCTACCCTCAGCTTGAGCCTTCCTTCCTGGCCAGGACAGGACAGCAGCTTTTCTCTTCCAGGCCCTTTGGCCAGGCCTTTCCACCACTGCCAGCTGACCGTGGTAGAATACCTGACACCTCTGAACCATGAGGTAGCAGAAATTGTGGGTATTGGATGTTATATCCCAGAGATGAGAAAGAGACTGAGACGATGGGAAAACTTGTTGGGTTATGTTTATGGATACACCTTAATATAATTTATTCATTTTAGAAGTATTCGTGTAAAAAAGCAATCCTCTTGTGCAAAATAATTTCTCTTTTGTTCTTTGGTACCCACCACAGGACATTCATTTTCCTTTCTCTCTTTAGAGATGGAGTGCTTTTTTCTTATGTTTTTAATCTTATCACTATATTTTTAAATAGATAATGTATCACTCAGTGTCTGTTACTGAAAGTAATGAAGATCTATTTTGAAAAAACTTATATACTCATTTTTAGTTTACCAAATTTCTTATTTTAAAATATTTGCCTTGGGGCTGGGGGAACAACACAGTGGTTAGAGCACTTGATTGCAATCACAAGGCCTTGAGTTTGATTCTCCACCACCACATAAACTAGACATAGTTGTACATGCCTATAATCCTAACATTCAGGAGTCTGAGGCAGGAGTATTTCTGTGAGTTTGAGGCCAGCCTGGGCTACTTGGTGAGTATAGGGCCAACCTGAACTACAGAAGAAGACTGTCTCAAAAAAAATAAATAAAATATTCATCTTGTGTAACTTAGAGTATGTGCAGTGCAGCTACTACACTTGAGATAATTTATTTGAGATATTCTTAATGAACTGAAGATCTCAAACCCTGTTTTTGGAATACTTTTAAAGAATGAATTGAAAATATTTTTCTAATTTATTATAATTATTAGTAATTTTATGTGAATCTTCTTTCCAGAAGAAATACGAGAAATTTTCCAATTCTTTGTGGGCAGTGAAGTCTTTCTGAGGCCTTAGTATTCATTCTAGCACTCAATATGTGCAGGAGATCTAATACACTGTGACAGAAACCCAGCAGGACTGAATTAGTCTGCCATCTTTTTTTGAGAATGGGGACAGCAGGTTTCCAGGGGGTTTCATACCCCTCAGAAAGAATTCCCATGGTACAAACACCTTTGAGGGTCTATCATGTGAACCACAGACTTGTGTGACTTTAAAATAGATGATTGCCAAGATTGTAAAAAACTTGTTCTTTTCCTTTGGTTGGAATATTGGGGTAGTCTTTTATTTTACTGGGTTTGTCAATCCTTTAGAAGTAAGCGCCTAATCTCTAGCCCAATTTCTTAGCTGCTTAGATTTCACTGTATGTGTCAATGTGCCTAGACTGCTTGACATGTTTTCCTCTGCATTTTAAACTCTTCATTTTTATGAAGAAGTGAATTATTAGGAAAGCAAGGATTGCAGGAGACCAAGGAGAGTGTCCATGGAGTTTTCCTAATGTTTTCTTCTTTTTTTCTTTAGATAGATTTCTCATGAAGAGTTGAGTTCAAGTTATGGAAAATATTATCTGTCAATTCTAATCATTTATGTATGAGAAATATCTAAGTGATGTATACCTATAGATCAGTACAGGTGCATTGATTTATCATTGATTGCATGAGTGACCATCAGCTTGTTCAGGGTTCACAACTGAGGAGAAGCTGAGCACGGGAGAATGGGGTCATATTGAACAAGTCTCCTTGTCTTCCTACATCCTTCTCCAGTGTCCTATTTCGTTATCCTCAGTTGTTTGCGTATCACATCTGTCTCTCATTTCTCAGATCTGAGACAGGATTTGATGGATGTTACCAACTAATGTTTCTAAGAGTACAGATAGAACCCGAAGTGAAATAGTTACCGACTTACAGAAATGCGTTTTAATTATACTCAAGGTGTAGACTAAGTATTTTACTTTCTGCCATAATACACTTTCCAGTATCAGTAAGTTATGGTTCTGCCACAGAAGTGTTACACATAGAACTTTCTGAATGAATAAAGTTTCACTTCATTCATTCAGCTCTTATTTACCAAATTATGTGTAATGATAATTCTACTATCATCCTTAACTGCCCTCTTCAGTTCTTCACCTTTTGGGCAGTGCCCTTGGCATTTGGTGGCATCTCAGGAGCTTCTGCTTTCTCTTTGCCACTTGCATAAACATGTGAACCTCTTATATGAGTAGTGAATTGAGTTGAAGAATATATATGTGTTCCCCAGCACCACCAAACCAGCAAATAAGACGAGAGGTATTTCTGTTACCATGATTCGTGACTCCTTATATAACATTTTTAAGCGCAATTTTTGGTCATGGTGTGCTAGGAAATCTTCACTTTTATTTCCCCTGTTTAATCGTTAAAGTATATATAGGCTCCTTGTCGGTTCATTATTGTGTTTTATTGTGACTTTTGTCCTTTGCTCTCGAAGGGTTGGGGTTGTAACATCTTTAGTTGATAATGTTAATAAATAATAAAGAACAGTTGTTCAAATGACAGTGTAATGTGGGTTAGTAAAATTTTGTCTCCGTGGTAAGAATTAAGTAGCTTCAGTACTCTTTCAAGACTTGTTTCTAAAAGGTTTTGAAATCCTAATATATAGCTCTTATTTCTGGAATCCACATGAGGAATTGAGAATCAGACTCTTCAGTGGTCCTGGGATTCCATTTCTTACCGGAGCCTTCCTGTTGTTGTGATGTTTAGGTGGACGGAATTCACATGTCCTGTTAAGTGGATGGAATCCACTTCTGTTGTGATCTTTCTGATGCTACCCTGTGTGCCTAGAAAATATGTAATATGTACTCTTTGCTAAATTCATTTATTCTACTGTTCTTATCCATATGCTTATCTTTTAATTTTGCTTTATCTTGCCAATGCAATTCAATTATTTTCTTAACTGCAGATAAGATGAGAAATTGGCCCATTTTTGGAAATTACTGCTCAGTGGATTTTTTTTTTATTACAAACTCAATGATAAACGGTTTACTTTAGAGTTCTTACTTTATGGAAATACTACTCTACAGCATTTAGGAAAAGAATCTCTCCATATATTTATTTACTGTTCATTAGTATATTAAATTTTGGTAAGGCAGTCTCTCTAATTTCATTTCTATAATTGAGACACTGGCAGAGAAACTCAATAACATTTTAGCAATTTAAATAGATGATTTCAGTCTTGTTACAATGTATTCATATCATCTAGGACAGTGGTTCCCAACTCCCAGGCCAGGGACAGGAAGTGATTTGTGGCCTGTTAGAAGCCAGGATACACATGAACTGTATTGACTGCCACTCCCCAGTGATCACATGACTGCCTAGGAGTTCATCAACAGCTTGTGTTCATAGTAGCACAACTAACAACAGCTAAAATGTGGAAGGCAGGAAAATACCCATCAACAGACCGATGGATACAAAAATTGATTTATATGTACACAACGGAGTACTATTCATCTATAAAGACATATTCTTGAGGCTTTTGTAGGTAAGTGGACACAACTTGAGACCATCGTGCTCACCAAAAGTTAAATATTGAATGATTACTCTGATATGAGAAACCCAGAATTCGGTCATTTCACAGTACTAAATGGGAGGCTATTGAGAGAATTGGGGGAAAAGGTGGGTATGGGAGAACCAAAAAAAGGAGAGGGAAGGGGTTTGTAACTTTGATGCAGTATATATGTATGCAGAATACTCAAGTTCAATGTAAACATTACGTGCCACATACATACACGTTAAGAAAATGGGGAAAAAGTTACCCTGCTGTGAGCTGCACATGTGAGGGATCTAGGTTTCATGCCCTTCATGAGAATCTAATGTCTAATAACCTGAGTTGGAGATGAGGTAGTGATGCCTACCCCATCCTCTTCCACAGAAAAATTGTCTGTCATGAAAACAGTGTTGCCCTAGGAGACAGTCAGATCCTTGAGGTTCAGAGGCTGCGCATTGACGCCAGTCACAGAGCTACTATGCAGACACAGTAAGGGGCAGTTCATGAGTTCATCATATGTGGAAAGGACATGAAGACTCCAATTATGTGAATGATAAAAAATAAAATGACAGTGTCCATTTTTAAGTGGTCTGATCACTTTCATAGTACATTACACCATCACAAGCAAAGAGCGTAGGGTTTATTTTTAAAATCAACCAGAAATGAAATTTTATAAATATGTCAGCAGATAGGATATACTACTTGAATCATTAAAAAATGATTGGGCTTTGGTTATACGGGAAAAGTGAAAACCATACTCTGCTTTTACATTTTCTAATTATCTAGATTTTAACTTTTGCTCCCTCTTTATGTTCTTTATCTTGCTCGTTGTTAAATGAAAGGTCTTTTTTAAGAGAACACTGCCTGCGTGGTTTTGGATTGGAGGTTGCATGGGTTTTATTCCGTGCATCCCTGCGGATCTGGCATAGTGCAGCTGACAGATGACTGCAGGTCTCACTGCTGATGGAACTGTGTGTAAGCTCATGAACATCAGATGCCATTTTAGAAATAAAACTATTGTATTTTCTCATCTACGATTACTTCAAAATTGATGCAATCTAAAATTCATGAAAAGGTTATGGGAGGCCAGATATAACAAGTTGTTAAGGCAGATGGACTACTTTCTTGAGAAAGCTCTGTGCAGATTCCGATATATGATTTGAAGCAAACCAAGGAAATTCTCCTTGATTTTCAATGTATTATAACGTGAAGAAATATAACTTGAGGATACTAGCTTTTCAGCTGGAAGTCTCAACTACCTGGACCTCACAGGCCCTGATTTTTCATATGAATCCTATCAGCTTTTATTGTTCCTGTCTTCCCAAGCATGTGGTGGGCTGAGCTTGCGATTTGTGTTCACATATGTTGTGATAGAGAAGACTCAGGATGTGTAGTGACTTAGTATCAGGCTGCATGCGCTTGAATTCTCACTTCCAGTGGTAAAACATTCTGTCACATTTTTAAGGTATTGGACTTCTTACTCTAATCTGTGCTAAGTACTTTTCGAATTCCCTGCTTTCTGTAACTCCTTCCTCCTTACTACTCGCTTTCACAATTTTGAACAACACTGTTCTACAAATATGATCATTCATTTTCATCTCAGCATGTTCTAGGTATTTAATTAAATGAATCATTGTGCGGATATACTCTTTCTAGTGGGGTAATGGGATGATTTATAATTCAAATACATATTCAATTCATTCTTTTCCCAAATTTAAGAAGTATGTACAGTTTACTCAGAACTATACATTCTCTTCTTTACCAAGGTATAAATTGTTTAAACAATTTAAGCTTTTCTTCTGTTTGTTTATAAATTTGTCATCTGGAATTAGGACTTCATTTGTTTTAAATAAGCCTGATTCTCATAATCCTTATACTCTATAGTATAGTTCTTATGGTACCTTCTCTTTTCTCCCCATTGTTTTAGCTTACATACACACAATGGAAAAAAAACTGCTATTTCAAATAAGTATATATAGAACATAAAAAGTTTTCTGTAGTAAGTGATTTGCTATAGTTGGATATATGCTATATATGATGTGTTTCATAATAAATAAAGTTAGCCAAAGATATTTTATAGAAAATATTGTGTTTTTAAATTGGATACGATGAGCTGAGCCAGTGGTTCATGCCTGTAATTGCGGGACTCTGGGAGGCTGAGGCAGGAGCACTGCAAGTTAGAGCCCAGCCTGGGCAGCTTAGTGACTTAGGGAGACTCTGTCTGAAAATAAAACGAGCTAGAGATGCATCTCAGTGTGAAAGTCTTGGGCGCAGTCCACAGTACAGAGAGAAAGAAAAGAAAAAGAAAGAAAGAAAGAAAGAAAGAAAGAAAGAAAGAAAGAAAGAAAGAGAGACCAAGATGGATCAAGACAGGACAGGAGAAGACAAGAAAAAGAAAAGAAGAAAGGTTGGCTACCATGGCAGCATCAGAAACTTCTTTCCTCCTGATTTTTTTGAATCAAGCTGCTCTTGCTTTTCTTTTGCCCTCCTTCCGTGGTGCCCCCCCCCCCCCCCGCTGCTTCCTGCTTCCCACTCACCCCTCACTGTCACTAATGGCTAGAACTTGATTCACATCCCTCCACCCGCACTTTGCTGGCATCATAAATTATTCAGATCCAAATGGACAGTATTCATTAGCTGGGCACTTTGTTGCAAGAGCGTCACACAAGAGGGCTACATTCTTCCATTTTTATTAAAAGTTAAAATGATTTGCTGTTAGGGTCTGGGGTGAGTTAACAATGATAGAAAACAAGGGTACGGTGCTAATAAATAACAGTTATAACTGAGAGTGTTGGCTGAGTGGCCCTGGGAACAGAGCACTACAAAACCAGTTGCTGTTCCCTCCCACGTGCCAATGACACTGGCTTTCAAAAAGCTTCAGGAATCCTTGAAGACCTAATGAGACCTTTGGAAAGATAGACAGACAGCTGTCCTGATCATGGCAGATAAAAAGACAAAGATGAGTATATCTGTATGTGTGTGCTGTTTTTGCACATCTCATACGCTAACCTATCAGAAAGGAAAGCTTCCCTGTGCCTCACACTACTGCAGCCTTCTCTGCATCACAAATAACCAAGAAAACTAAGGTTGTTATCATCAAAATGTATATAAGTAGAACCCTTATCATTTACAGAAACTCTTTAAATTTTGGGGTAGTTTTCATGATAGGTGAGCTGAAACACACACACACACACACACACACACACACACACACGTGCATGTAGGTATGTATATGCATATATAATTTTATTTTGAAGTAATTTTCTTGAATTGTTATAGGCCGAATTGCAGTTGTAATGCTAGCTAACATTTTTCAGTACTTCTCTGTGCGCTGCACTGTTTTAAGTGCTTTGCATAAATTAATTCTCACAGAAAACATGAAATAAGTGCAGTTGTTATCCTCTTTTCAGGTGGATAAATTGAAGCCTACAAAGGTTAAATTGCTTGCCAAACATCACAAAAATACTAAGTGATGGAGTCAGGTTTTATGACATTAAATTATTATTTTTTATGTTTAATAGTAAAACACAAGGGAGATTTTCTACCTGAGGAATCGTAACTCCTTGAAATTACTTGTTTAAGCACTGCCCTGAAATAATTTGTGGTATTTTTGCTGGGATCTAAGATTTGAAACAAAAACAAAACAAAGAGTTGTAGTCCACTCGAGACAGCCCAGTGACTTTCGGGGTGACAGAGTGGATGAAATGAAATGATCGGTTACTGCTCACAAAGTGGGTCTACCTGTGAATGCAGACTTTGTGAAGGGAAGGTAGAGCTACTTTATAACAAGTAAACTCGAGATTGATATGTAGCAATTGTGCTGTCCTGGTGATGGCATATTTTATCATGTGACGAAAAACTTTCTAAAATAACATAACAACATTGAGTATAATTGACCAGGTGTGTTAATTGTCTCATCTGGGGCAAAAAGAAAGTTTAAGCTTCTGACTAATGACTTAGGTATTACATATTCCAAAAACAGATTGCACACTAAATATTTCAAAACTCGAGTCAGCCAAAGATTTTTTTTTTTTTCTGTTAGCAAGCTCTTATTAACTTTCAAGTGGAAACAGAAAAGTATTTTGGCACCACTGAAACTAACGCATTTCTAGTGCTTAATTCATTTCACAATAATTACATCTGAAAGTAAGGCTCATTGAAACTCCAATGCTTTGGAATTTCAGATGCGTTTCAATTGTATGTTGTGGTATATGGGATTTTTAAAAAGCATTTCCTAGAAGAACTTAACATTTCCTGCAGCAGACTAACCTTAGGGCTTGGCTGAGGGCACTGTTGTAGGGTTTTTTTGGTCTTTGGTTTGCAAATTACTTTCTAGATATTTAACAGTCTTTATTACTTACACCACATTGTTTAGTATCTACGCCTAATCAAGGAAGGTGGCGTATATCTTTAATGCCAGCATTCTGGAAGGCTGAGGTTAGAGGACCACAAATGGACTTTATCCTGCGTGATTAGGTGAGACCTTGTCTCAAAATAAAAAATTAAAAAGGCTGGATTCAGTTACCAGTACACCTCAAAACAAATTGCTTCCAAGTATTGTCTGCATGTGTAACTATTATTAACAAGATTGAACCACATCTTACTGATGTGATGTCTACATTTAGCCTAATCTTTCCCTCAAAAATAATCTCATTATCCTTAATTGAATAATTAAATAGCAGCATATTGTGTTATAATTAGCTTTCTGAAGAAAACTGTATTTGGCCAAATGTACTGACTTATTTTTCTTCTTTTATATAAGGGTATCAGATGAAATCTCTTCAAGAGTAGAATATTAATTTAACAGTACGAAATTTTTGCAGGATCACCTGCCATGTGATTATCGACTAGAACTAAATGAAGTGAATGAAACAGAGTTAACATTTCAGTTTTCAAAAACTTTGACTCTTCCTGAAAGCATCTGTGGTGACTATGGGACAGCTTAGCCTTGGAGCATTTGCTTACCGTGGTACAAAGCCCCGTGCACAACCCTCAGCAACAAAACCAAACAAATGAACACCTTGTTCTACTGGTATGCGATCTATTAAAAAAAACGACACTGAGACATTTTTTAAGTCCTGCCTTTATCTTTAATAAGACTTATGATTTTGAGTGAATTATTTAAACTCATTTATTTTTTTAGTATGAAAGAGCTTAGACTACACCAGTTAATACTTAAGTAGGGCAAAACAGTCTCTCCAAACACTTATTTTCTTGATAGAACATCATATTTAAAGAACACTGTGTAATCCAAACTCACTTGAAGATTGGCAATCTGTAGGCACCTAGAAAGATCTAATACTTATAGAAATGAAACTTGAATTTGTTAATATATATTACATTTGTAGGACACTGCAATGCTTGTTTTAATTTTAAGTCACCAAATCATTTCATGTATATTCGATTGATGTCTCATAAATATTTTTGGTAAATTACTTTTATAAAATGCTTAATCATATCTTAATCATGTCTGAAAATCATTCCAGTTCTAAACATATAATTCTGTGACATCAATAATCTAATAATAATAATGCTTTACTTCTTGATTTTAAACAATGTTTTGGTATATTTTGAAATTTAGCTACATTATTCCTTTTTCTCCAAAAGACTACTCCCTTTTCTGAATGTGTGCAGTATCTAAAATACCACAGCTCAATCTAAGCTACAAAATTAAAGTATAAGCACTGGTAGATTTGATATGAATGATCTAACTCCTGGCACTTTATTTTAAAATTCAAATATTATATATATATATATGTATTTTTTGCCTGTTCATTTTTTTTCAGTGAGCTCTGCCACAGTAGCAGAGAAATAAAAAGAAAAAAAAAAGCCCACATAAACACAAAGCAAAAATCTGAGCTTGAGTGTAAAGCGACTGCACTGGAGAGAATGTGGTTTAATTCTTGGCACCAGCAGCTTGTAGGAGAATTACAATATGTTGGCATGAGTCTTTGGGTCTCATTGTTCCAGATGAGGGAGTCAGTCTTCTGAGTGTTTGGCACTGGAGGGAGGATGGAGTATGTGTTATAGGGAGCTAGCAGGCCCTAAAAAGGCAGGATGCTGTTGTAACAATGGCTGGCGCAGTTGGGGGGCCATTCACTGGTGGGGATTACCAGGGGCACTGATGTGAAGAAGCGTATGTGAGCAAAAGGCGTGAGGGAGGGTGAGAAAGAGCACACAGATACGTCAGAGGGGCCCTGGTGGCAGGGAACAACAGAAGTAATCTAATTACATGCACCTTAGTATTAATAGGTAGGCTCAGGAAGAATACCTTTCATTTCTTTCTTGTTTCTTGACATCTGTTTTATTTTATTTTTGAAAATATATGCATTTAAGGTTCCTCTTAAGAAATAAACCTTTGAGTTAAGAAGATTTAATTTTGAATTAAGAGATCTACATCTATTCTTGTGTAGGTAAATGATGTTGGGCAAAGTATGTTTTTGAGCCTCAGTTTCCCCAAAAATGAATATAACAGCTGTACCTGCTGCTGACAAAAATTGTCATATCTAGCAACGTTTTGTAAACTGAAATGCTGTGAAAAAATAACTATTTTACTTATTTTAATATAGGGAGCAATATTTTCTAATTAAAGGTAACCATAGTCTAATGATTGGGAGAATGAAACCTCAGGAGAATGTTAAAAGATGTTTGTAATTTAGAATACTGAATAAGTGATATATAGTTTTGCAGGTCTGTAATACCAGCAATCTAGGAAGCTGAGAAAGGAGGGTCACAATTTCAAGCCCACCCTGAGCAACATAGCATGAATGAGACCCTGTCTGAAAATTTTTAAAAAGCCGGGGGAGGGCTAGAAATGTAGCTCCCTGCAAAGGTTGTGGGTTCAATCTCAAAGACTCAAGCCCGAACAAAACAAGCAAAGCAATTCATTTCTTCACCTGAAAATAATAAAGATGAAAGAAAATGGGAAGATAGACTTTGTAGAAAGGGAAAGGTGAGGTGAGGAAGGGAGGGGTGAGGAAGCAGGAAGGGAGGTAAAAATTATCAAGATGTGATATGTATATGCAGTGATTTCACAGGCGTAACGTTGTTATTATGTATCACAGATATATGCTAATAAAAGATTAACTTAAAATAGGAAATACGTAGTACTTGAACACTTTCAAGTAACTCTGTAACAGAGTACCATACTTTTAGTATAAAATACAGTCCTCTAGTTCTTCATCTTCTCCTTTCAGAAAGTTAAGCATTTCACAGGTACCTCGTCTCTTTTGCTCCATAAAGAGTAAAGCATCACTTACATAATGGTGATAAATGTCACTTCATTAATTGACATATTAGTAAATAAGTGTAGTATAAATATTATTGAGGTCTTGCTATTTAGTACTTCACATTTCTAATTATGAGTTTTCCATGAGATCGTTACTGTTTTCAGAGGATTTCCACCACTGCCACATGTCCATTCCTTGTGGTTTTTATTGCGAGACCGTTTCTTCCTCTCCCTTCAGGAACTATCAGTGTAAATACAACAAAACTGTAGCAGTTGTTCGCAAACTGGATGTGGATCTGTAGACAGGATATTACAGAAATTTAGATACAGAGATGCAGCAGCTAAAGTCGTGTACATAAGGCCTCTGCCCTCATTTTCCACCTTCTCCAACCCCATGCCACCAGAATCCTGAAGAGAACTCAGCTTGCATGATTTACACGCACAATACTCCATCCATATATAAGTAAAAGAAATTATTTCATTATGTATCTCTGTTATATGGACATAGATTTTTGCTAAAGTGCCCAGAATTCTAAAGTTCATCATCATTCTTAGGACAGTGAAACTATAACAAAGATTGTCATTATAGTCTCATAATTTCTACTTTTGTGCTTTAAATTTATCCTTTTAAGTTTTCCCATCATCTAGTTAATAACTATATTTTTTATACCATCCAGAATTCTTTTGTAGATGAAACAAGGGAGTATTCCCATGGAAGGGAGGACATAGGGTGTGTGTGTGTGTGTGTGTGTGTGTGTGTGTGGTGTGGTGTGTTAGAACATAGATTTTGAAATCAAGTAGGTTGAATTTAGCTCCATGTGTGAAAGTTATGATATCTCCCTAAGCACTGGTTTCTTAATTGATAAACAGACATATCAATGTGATTCATTGCAGAAGGTGGAGACACCACAGGAGAGGGTCTGGCACACTGCTTGGTACTTAATTTTCAAAAGAGTAGCTTTTATTTTTTTACTTACCTATTTAATTTTGAGACAGGTATTCCTCTGTAGTCTATGGTGGTTCTGAGATCACTATATAACTCAAGCTGGCCTTGGACTCTCAGACAGTCTCTGGCCTCAGCCTCCAGAGTGCTGGGATTACAGGCATGCACCACCACACCCAGCTTTAAGTGGTGCTCGGGAATCCAACTCAGGTCCTTGAGCTTGAGAGGCAAGCGCTTTAACCACTGTGCAATTCCTCTAGACCCTCAAAATAGTAACTTTCATTGTGAATAAATAGGAATTTGTAGGAAAAATACTTAATTTAAGACCTTAATTCTTAAGAAACCTCAGACCTTTTTAATTCTCTGTGTGTGTGTTTGTATTTGTGTTTGTGTGTCTGTCTGTCTTTATTTTTAACCAGCAAAATTGACATGAAAATACACTCTAAAAATAAAAATACAGTCTTCAGTTGGTTGCTGTGATTAAATGAGAAGATACAGGTGACCAGAGCCAGTGTAGCTCCTGGTACCTGGGCTGCTCATGAACTAAATGTGGGTACTCCATCCATCTGTCCACATTAGTGTCTTTGTTCATCCACAGACATAGCAATCCTGAGTTAGACATGTTTCTGATTTTACATCTTACAAATAATTTAATGTTAAGGAAGTTATTTGTCTACAACATGTGATGAAATTCGGGTACTTGGAAAACAAACAAGTCGCTCAATACCATAGCCTTGTATCGTTAATGCTGGTTAAAGAGGCCAAGAATGTTCTCCACGTTTCAGAAATTTGGTGGCTGTTTCTTTAATTTTGCAACTTAGAAGACTTCTACTTCTTTATGAGCACACTACAGTGAATATTTTGTCTAGCTGCAGGGGAAAAGCTTTGTCATGGACTTTGCAGACAATAGCCTTAAAAGTGAAATGGTCTGCTTTTGGTGCAGGAGAGTTCAAGGGGCTATTGTCAATGCACAATGGATTTATATTGCTGCATTCCTGCTCTGCAAGCTTTGTTAGCTTTTAATGACAGACAGTACTCTATTGCAAGTACTACATGGGCGGCGCCCTGTTTACATGCTACTCAAGAATTTTTGTAGAGTGCTGAATAAAAGAAACGGTGTGTTTTTTGACCTACTCTGATAAGGTTTAAGAAAGGCTTTTTGCTCACCGAATGTTTACTGGCAATGTGGGAACACTGAAATTTTTACAGAAATACATTAAAGCTACTTTTAAAGTCTGGACAAGCAGAACTATTGGTTACGGTATGAAGATACATAACTGTTTTTTCAAGGAGTGGCCATTGATATTTTAAAAATACAAATATGTAGAAATGGGAATATTTTATAAGAATATATAAAAGTAAGTTCTTTAGTATCATTTTCCCTTTACATGTGAAAAGAGAGAGATACATTTCGTGGCAGAGGAAGAAGAACATACTTCTCCCATGCTTTAAAAGTAAAGCTGGACATGATATTGTTGGTATGCATACACAGTTACGCCCTGTGTGTAGCCTGTGTAAAATAATAACCAGAGCTTTACATCGTCTTGATCTCTCTGAGTTTTTGGCACTGATAATGGAATATTTCAAATACCGTGTTCCTGTTTTATTGAAAACGCCACACAGATGGGGTCCTGACATAACTTCATGACCTTAGCAAAGATGACAATGAAGACTCCGTAAAATGCAGGTTATAGTGTGAGGGAAATTAACAGTTTCTGGTAATCTAATGGTCTCTAGGACAGAAGGTCCCTGGGATAAGTGAATGTGTGCTCCCTTTGTGCTCCTGGCAGGGGGTAAACTAATGCCTGCACAAACTCGCATACACATAAACACCAACACAAAACGGCAGTGCAGTCTCAGACCCAGATAGTAAGGGTGGGTATTGTTATTTAGATGGAGCATAAGGGGACACTTATCTTTTAGTACACTCCATTTTCTAACTGAATGCTGAGCTAATAGTGGGATTGAAAGCCATTGTAAATGTGTCCCCCTCTAAACGCTGACAAGAATGTACAATTACATTGTTTGGAACTGAGTTCAATGTTTAGGAGTTTTGTTAGCATTTATATTTATTTATATGTTAAGATGCCATACAAGGGAACAGGTTCAAAGCCACTTGTGTGTATAAAAACAAATACCTGTCTGAAGCCCAACCTCCTTCCTTAAAATGTGTGCCCCATCCCAGCGCAGGGCATTGTAAAGGGTATGATACAAATCTGAAATAGGAAATAGTAGGTTTGCAGTATAGGCATCACTCCTCTAGGTTTTGCAATCATTTTAAAACTTCTTTCATATCAAGTATTTTTTTATTTTTATTTATTTATTTTTTTAGTATGCTCAGTACTGGCAGATCTTGCCACAGTGTGCTTACCACCACAAGATGTTAAACACATATTATAAAATGGATTGGATTGTAAACACACAGAGGGATATAATTACATGTAGCAGATTTAAGAGCTAATTCTTTGCCTTTTTTTACTCTGCATTTTATCAACATAATTATTTTTGACTGCAGACTAACACCCTGAAATTGACAAGCATCCATTATAGCAAGAATTTGTTCACCACATTGAAAAACAATAAACTGCAGGTTTATGTGTACCCATTGTCATAAAGAATTAGTGTGGCTTTGTTCCGCAAGAGGAAAAAGCTAATGATTTTGAAACAGCAGGTGACAAAATGCATTCTTTTTTCCCCTCCCCTGTTATCAGTTTGTTGATGAAATCATTATGAACCAGGGCCAGGTTAGGGACAGCCTTATTTTGTGCAGATAAGACTTTTAATGAGCCCCATTGTAAAGATAGCCATGTTAATTTGCTTACTCTCATTTATTTTTTTCTTCTTTACTTAGAAACCCCCAGTATTGAAAAACTACTATCAAAGGACTGGAAAGACAAGCTTCTTGCAATGGGATCAGGGAACTTTGGCGAAATAAAAGGTAATACGTGTTTAGTTACTTTGATCCAAAATGTATGGAAATGAATTGTTATGTAGAATATTAGCAGTGATTAAATAACTCTGCCCCACCTCCTGCTTCGAGGGTTCTGTTACATCTTCTTGCTAACTTGCGAGGAAATGCTATCAGGGTCCTGTTTTGGGGTTCTTTATGTCTTTTGAGTGACATGTTGTTTTTAATAGAATAACCTCAGTATGCTTTTAACATTCTTTGGTGTTCCTCGCTGTTTAAACTTAAATGACTTACTGCATATGTAGAAATGCACCTACAGCAATGTTAAAAATTGCATTTTATAAATGATTGTGTGCATTCTTCATATGGGAAGCCTAGTCTGTATTTGAAGGCAGACGTGATGAACAGGAGGGGCATAGCACAAGGTTGTTCTGTACCAGTGAGGCAGCCTGTTTGCTCTGGCTTTATTTGAGTCAGCAATTATGCCCAAGTAAGAAAAATTCCCTGTGGACTCCAGAGCATCCATATCTTAAGAAGCCTGTACTATTAACATGGGGAGAAGATTTACCTTTGTTACATAAAATCTTTCAATTCATTTCGAAGTGAGTGTTCTTAGGGCCTGATAGTGTATAGTTCATACATGTCGCCAATAGGTCACTTAGGATTCTGAGGTCTAAAGTAGGAATGATTTGGAGAAAGTCAAGACACTTGGTCATCCATATTAACATATTTAGTTGTCTGTTATTGTATTTAATCTTTGGTAGATGCTGAATATATATTTAAAACATGGCCAGATTTATATTAATATACATGCCGAAATGTGTATAAATAACTCTTTTGCATATGTGTGTCTGCAAGAGTTCCTCTGGCGGGGGGGGGGGGGGGAGCTGTTCTCTAGGTTCTCTCCTTTCTGTGCCCTGGATTAAGGCAAAGCACCCGTCATCCCAGGCATTTGGTTTGCACCACATGCACATCTGGGTATCCGGAAACCTCCAGAGGTGTTCACCTGAATATTTCATTGGTTCATCCAAAGTGTTTGGAATCACATATATAATCAGTGAATCCATCATGAGACAGTGAGAGAATGAACAAGTTCTAATCATCAGATTCACTGACAAAAATCCCTCCTGGCGATATAGGTATGGAATTATTGAGCTACCCTATTCTCAGCGCATTTTTATTTTTGATTTTGAGACAGGGTCTCACTAAGACATCAAGCTGGGATCGAACTTGGAATCCTCCAGCCTCAGTCTCCCTGCACGTTGATACTGTGTTTGGAATAACATCTGAGTGATAATTAGAGTGTCATAAAAAGCTTGCATGCGAAGCCTAAGGGAAACTGACTGGCCAGTTTCATTCTCAAATGTAGTAGGCAGGACCTGTCTTATTTCGGTGGACTTCACTCCAGGTGCTCCTGGGGTGCGGGCTGTCCCCTCCCAGGTCCTCTATTCTCTGCTGACCCAGGTAATGACTGAGAGTGGAGCAGAGGGGCTAGAACGGATGCTCGAGCCTTGTGATCTCATTCCTCTGAGGACAGATATTTTCCCCCTCCCTCCCTTCCCTTCACAAGTCCAACTTGAAAGCAGCCCAAGCAGGGATGAGAAGCAGAGAGGAGAGAGGCTGCGCTGTCCTTTTCAGGCTCGCCTGGGGGTTAGTTTAGGAAGCTACAGTATGATCACAAAAGAACTTTTTGACTTTAATTTCGAGTTTTTTGAGCTTCACATTCAGAGCACAAGTTTGGTTATTGTCCTTTCGTTCTGTTCAAAAAGCTGTTTTTAGATGCATTTTAAAAGGAACTGTAGGTCTTTCTTCCGTTGGGGGCATGGTTATTAGGTGCTTAGCTCAAGTTTGGCAGTAAACTGGGGAAAAGGCTGGATAACTTTCCCTGCTGACCGCAGTGACAGTTGCATTACCATCCATTGTTCCTGGGTGGCTAGAAAGGGGATCAGGTACAATAGCAGGTTGCCCTCCCAGGACAAATGATTTCGACTTAAAGGTTCTTCAGGGATCACGCAGGAAGATAATACAGTGCCCCGAATGTAGTTTTCTTGCCACCCCAGAAGAAGTTCCACTGAAATAATGGTGTAATTGTCTGGACCGCTGTTTTTTTGTGAGACAGATAAAGGTGTAAGTCCTTTATGTATACTGGTTTTGGTTTGGAAAGAAGGAAGAATAGTAAGTGGGTGCTTTTAAGAAATATATAAAGAAACTTACTTGTAAGACAGTTTATAAGTGATAATTTAAAAGAATATAGAACCATTGCATCTGTTAAGATGTTTATAGCCGTTACAGTATTTATTTGATACTCTTGTAGATTGACAGTTTCTACTCTATGTATTCTGGTCATTTTTCATTTTAATTAGTTCTGAGAAATTTGTGAATGAATGAGATAAACAGATGAACAGATAGATACTTTTTTAATGAATGTTTAAGGTGATAGCCAGAGGATGGACCTTACTTTCCTGCCTTTACTTTTTCTTTCTTTTGGTGTAGTAGGAATTGAACCTAAGTCTTTCATACTGGCTGGGCTCAAACTTACAGTGCTCTTGCCTCAGCCTCCCAGAATGCTGGGATTAATAGATGTGTAAGACAGAGCCCAGCTGAGAACTTACTTCTTGATTCTAAGTTACTACATTCATGAAATTTTGACAAATGTCAGCATCACAACTTGGTAACATTCTAAAAAATAGTTTCTTCTTATTATTATTACTCAGAGTAAAAATGATTTAAAAATAGGCATAAAAGACGTTTGATGCAAATAGTTTAGCTGTCAATGAACAGTTGTCAGGCCCACTTAAAAGCCAGTGTCACTTTTTAAGAAGCAATATGCATCCCTAAAGGTCATTGACTTCTAAGAGCATAAATTTACTTTTTATTGTTAGATTATTTTGCCTGCTAAAGTCTATACCATTAAATGTTCTGGCATCTTGGAAATGTGAATTAATTAGGTTTTACAATAATATTAAAAATACCCTCATAAAAGGACACTAGCACTGTTCTGCAAAACAGAACAGTCCAGCTACAAAGCTCTGCCAACAGCAGACAGTCAATATATGTGTTTTAAACTGATGAGCTGCTGGAAGGCATTCTGTATTTCTTCTTTTCTAATCAGTCAAATGGTGTAACTGGCCAGTTTATAAAGACTTTCACCCTTATGTGTAGCAGAAGCACCTAGTAGCAGTAGTCTGAAAGATGCAGGAATTCCATCTTTAGGCTCGTAGTTAGTTACTGAGAAGAGAACAGTCACTGTGTTCTACTTGGCAGCCCAGGCTGCCGCACTATGTCAGCTGGCATGAAATCCCACCACACCGAAGGTCACCCCTGTGACATTCACCTGATCACTGTGTTTGGGGTGGGGCCTCACAGATACTTTAAATTGTCTAAATAGATCATTTGTTTCTCAGCAGACCAATTGCAAGGTTTGTGTTTTACTAACTTACTATTTATCTGCAGAATTACACTACAAAGGTCTGCATACCATACTTCCTTCAATTATTTCTTCCTTGGTCAGGTTATAAAAGTAAGACATTGCCTGAAAGACTCTCTGTCCAGGACACACAGACAAGTCTAGATGAAATTCTATGCCTACCTTGTTTGAAGAATTTTTTGGAGCATGGCTTGTTTTCCCTTCAGAACTCTGGGTGAACACTTCTGACTCTGATCACACTGCATTAATTTAAGACTTCAGAGTACTATATCCGATGTTACCAAAAAGTACTGGCTACATTCTGTATAATAAAAAATGATTTTTTTAGAAGGGTATAATTTTTTTCATTCTAGAGAATGGAACATGAAGGTAAACACCAAATCAGTCTAGAACTCCAGATACTGGATGCAAAGAAATAAGCCATTCCACAAAGCTCTGGCCTCTAGGGCTCGTGAATTAAAGATACATGTAGATGCAACGTGGATTAAAGGAGAAAATCTCTCATGTAAAATGTTAAGATAAAGGAGATATGTTTATGCAGTATGTGTCATGAAAGAGATCATTTTGTCTAAATATCATAAAATGGATTCAGAATAGTGTGCTTAGACTATAAATCAGGGCCCTGGTGAATAACCCAGTAAGAAATCCTTCAAATATTACAAATTTAAGACACAGAAACTACAATTTTGGCATTTTAATATATAGCTTTAAGAATGTTTTTGAAACCTATTCTTTTAAGATCCAATAACTATTAGGAATTATAGGGGCTGCTAATCTCAATCTGGGTCTATGGCACTTGTGTATCCACCTACAGAAAATATATCTGCACATTTTTATAAAGAGGTTAGAAATGTTGGTGATTTTCTGAGAATACCATTGGGTCTGGAATTAGTTTAGTACAGGAGGAAGAGAGGCACAGAACATGTAGTCACTTCTAAATAAAGTAAATGTTTATGCTCTTAATCTACTAAGCTAGTTTTACAGCTCTCTGTAGTTGCTTCTGAGGAATATTATCACTTTTTGCAAGAACTTCGTAAGAAATAGAGAAAGACTGCTGGTTCACAAAACACAAGTTTTCAGAGTAAGTTTGGCAATGTCTGTAGAAGCAGAAAGGTGACTGTGTTTTCTGTAAGCCCTGTCCCTAGGTGCCAGCCTCCTCCCTTCCAGTGCGTCATCACAGCCCAGAATGAGAAGAAAAGGGTTAGCCTCTGGATCACAACTAATGTGCATATTGGGATTCCAGTCCACCAATTAGGGAGAGTTATGCTGTGTGTTTAGTAGGTATAAAGTATGTTTTCAATACAGCATGTTTTAAGAAGCTATGTGAAGTACTCAACTCATATTGAATCTGAATTTTATATTTTAAAAAAGCCATCTTTAGCTTTATTTTCATTTAAGAAAGCACTCATTCATTTGAAAAACATTTATCTGTTTGAAAGGTGTAGAGATTCTAAAATTAATTAAAAATTTACATTATTTCTTTTTTTTTCTGTAGACATGTACTTCAAAGCATGTTAAAACATGATCCAGATCATTGGGTCATGCGATTGATCTAAAGCCTTTTCCAATTTTATGTTACCATTTACTAAAGGATGCATAGTGTAGCCCGAACTGTTTATTGTCCTGTGGTCCTAATTCTTCCAAGTACTTTGGGATATCAGGTTACTACTTTTAGTTTATTTCTTCACCTGCTCGTTTCAGAAAACTTGAAGATTACTCTTTATTTTATACCATTTAGTAAGCATTGTCCTACAAGTACTTTTTATACATCTTTCTCACAAAATTATTGACATCATTTTATTCCAGTTATAAACATATGAAATACTGAGGCTCATATTAATTATCCAAAACCGCATAGTTTAGTTGTAGGAAAAACAGCCTGTGTTTCTCACCTGACTCTTGACAGTTTGTCTTCAATAAAACTGGACTGAGGTAGCTCAGAAATCCTTTAAAAGTTGAAAATGTTTCTAGGCTCACCCCCTCTAGACAAAGAACCCCTCTGTTTGTACCCAACGGTTCTGTGCTTAGATCTGCCCTCAGCACACACAATGCTTTTTTTGTTAACCTGTTTATGTATCAACTTACCCTTTATAAACCACCTAAGTTACTGTTAGGCCAAAATTTGGAACCTGTAACATATTTGTGGAATAAATGACAAACAAAAGCTGCCATGTTTTGAGAAGAAAATTATTGACATCATTCTTAACTGTTGCAAATGTAATGTGATTTTAAAAATATTTTATATTCAATAAATAAATGCATGGAATAGTCTTGGAAGAAGTTTCTAAAATTATACATTCTATTAATAGGTAAAAATTGGTAAGATATTTTATAGAATAACATCTATTAAAAGAGCAAGAAGAATGACCTTTGATTGCCCTGTAGAAATTGTGATGCCTACATCTGTTTCATAATGTCTGTGCAGCTATGGAGCAAGAGCAGAGCCATAGCTACTTTGTCAGGTGTTACATTTCACACAAATGGATCTCACCCTTAAAGCTGATAGCTTCCTAGAGTAAGTATATTTACATCTAAGCCAGGACCTACCTTTAGATGTATTGAAGTAAGAATCAAACCACCATAAACACGTAGAGGCGTAAACACATAGAAGAAGTTAAGAATACTTAAGTCTCCACACTGTGTAAAAGGATATTAGTTAATTTATACTTAGGCATGTAATATTTCTTATATAACTTAAATTGATGCTTGCACATGAAGAATGTCAATATTACGATGAAGAATGTAGAGCTAAATGTTATTAAAGTTTATTTAAATTCTTAATGAAAAGGTGCCTTAGTTACTTTTCATCATTGTGACTTAATATCTGACATCCACAACTTAGGGAGGAAAGATTTTTATTGTACCTTACAGTTTTAGAAGGTTATAGTCCGTTCGTGGGTAGGCAGCTGGAAAGTGGTAGAATCACATGGTGGGACCACAGCTAGAGGTAGAATTACCTGGGAGTCAGAGATCTTTACATCATGGTAGAACAGAGAGGGACTGGGAGAAAGGGTGGAACCAGCACACACCCCTCCAGGTCAAGCCCTAAACATCAGTTCCTTCCAGCCAGGCCCCACCTCCTAACCTTACACAGTATCCATAGTAACATGGGGCTTTTGGGGCACACTCCATATTCAAACCACCACATCCCACCCTGGCCCCCCAAAAACTCATGGCCACTTCTGTTTACAAAATATATTTAGTCCTTTTTCAAGAGTTGTCAAAGTCCCAATAGTTCCAGCACTGCTAAAAAGTCAAAGTCCCAGTCTCCTCTGAAACTGAGATGCAAGGCAAACTCTCCGCTGTGGAGTGCCTGTTAAAACCAAATAATTAAGCACTTCCAACATAAAATGACACAGGGTAAACATTTCCATTTCAAAATGGAATAATAAGAAGATAAAAAGCAATAGGATCAAAGTAATTCCTAAGCCCAGCAGGGCAAGGGTTAAATCCAAAGGCCCAGATCCAGCACCTGGAGTAAACTGCAGCAAGATATGCATTCCAAAGGGTTTAGGTGGCCCTGCCCTTACAGTGTGGCAGGTCTTCTCTGCATTGGACTGAATCCATTCCTGTGGCTGACAGCTTTTCTCAGCAGATGATACATGCTCCTGGCCTTTTCAAATTCCCGGGTTCTCCACTTCACCTTTGGCTTCTCATTTTCAACTGCACATATTTCCCTTCCAGGGGCACAGGGTGTGGCCTGCAAGGCCTTCCTCTGAAACCTGGGGGGAAGCCTCCATGAACCCACAACTCCAGCACTCTGCAGGCCTGTGAAGCCAGGACCACAAGGGCGTTGCCAGGGTAGGCCACTGGCCTAAGCAGTAGCCCAGCTCCCTTGGACAAATGCTTTAGGGGTCTCTGAGCTCTTAGATTGCTGAACCCCAGGCCGCTGAACTCTAAAAGACATATTTTCTTTTGTCCCAGAGGTACACTTCTCAGAGCAAAGTCTTTATGTCTCTTCACCCTTGAGATGGTGGAGGTAGGGTCTTGCTGGCTTTGGAAATGCCCTCCAGTCATCTTTCCTATAGTTCCGAGTGTAAGCACTTGGCTTATTTTTGGTGCTAATGACTTTAGCTTCCCTGTGCCCCTTGGCCCCACCGTGGCAGGCCATTTTGGCCTGGCATTGCAAACCTTCTTTATGATTTTTTTCTGCCATTTTATCCTGCGCTTTGCCATAGAGCTGGCTAGAAGTCACAAACAGCAGCTGTGTAGCAGTTTGAACATCAGTCTGCCTTCAGGTTTCCTCCACCAGTGTCAGCAGCCCGTTGCCCTTAATCTCATTTTCAGGCAGTCTCTGGACAAGGGCGGAATGCTGACAAACTTTTTGCTAGAGCATAGCACACGTGGTTTTAGGCTAGTTGCTGGTACAGTCCTCCTTCCTGTCTGAAACTTCTTGAAACTGGCCTTTCCAATCCACACTTCTATCAGCATTCTGGTCTTCTGAGTTTTGACCAGAATCTTCCACCAAGCTCAGTTTCAAGCTCTCAAGGCTTCTTGAGCGGACATCCTCAAATCATTCCAAATACCTCCCGCAAACTGGTTCTTAAGGCGTACAAACCACACGGTCAGGTAAAGTCCTAGCAACTACTCCACTTCTCTGGTACCAGGTTCTGTCTTGGTTACCTTTTTGTCGCTGTGACTCAATACCCAACATCCACAACTTAGGGAGGAAAGATTCATTGCAGCTTACGGTTTCAGAAGGTTACATTCCATTCATGTGTGGGCAGCTGGAAAATAGTGGAATCACATGGTGGGACCACATCTAGAGATAGAGCTGCTCAGGGGACAGAGATCCTCACAGCATGGTGGAACAGAGAGAGACTGAGAGAAAGGGGTGAACCAGCACCCACCCCACTAGGTCAAGTCCTAAGCGTCTGCCCCTTCCAGCCAGGCCCCGCCTCCCAATTTTACACAGTATCCATAGTAACATGAGGGTTTTAGGGGACAATCCAGATCAAAACCATCACAAAAGGAATAATTCATAGATATTTCAAGTTGGTAACCCAATAAATATTCCCAAACAAGAATTGGACTGATGTTATTTCCATTCTTTTTTTTTTTTTTAATAAAAGATCATCTTTTTTCTCTTGCTGATAAGTGTCACTGAAACAAGCTTTGGTTGTAAATTTAGAACAACTGAATTGGGCTTTTTGTTTGTTTGTTTTTTTTGAATTTTAATTTTTAAGATAGGATCTCAATAAGTTACTAAGTTAGCCAGGCAGAGTTTAAACTTAAAGTCTTCCTTGCCTTACCTTCCCGAAGTACTGGGATTAGAGGCATGCATCCCCATGCTCAATGTTAGCTTTTATTTACTATGCTTTTCAGTTTATTTGATGAATATATTCTGTTGTATATTATGTGCTGATTGTAAGAATTAAAGGGTAGCAAATGTGCTAGGCAGATTTCTGCATTCTGAAAGCTTAGAGTATTATCTTTTTCATCATGCAGTATTTTTGACTGATTCATAAAAACACAAAAATTGTGCACATCTACAGAGTTCCACATCACACAGGTGAAAGGCAACAAGTCAGTAAGGTTTATATGCTTCAAACACACAACTACTAGAAGCAACCACGTTAAAAAAAAAAAAAAAACCTAAAGTCTTATGCAACTAAATTGTAACTCTGATAGTATAAGAAATTCCAATAATTTAAGAAAATACTATTGATTAAAAACCAAAAGTCTAAATTTCTCGTAAGTTTTTGAAGGAAAAATATAATCTGTCATTTAGTTTAGCCCTAGAATTCTAGGACTTTTTCCTCCCTTAATGAATTTGCTTTTGCCTTTCCTTGATCTAATTTTCTATGAGTTAATGATGTGATTCAAAAATCATATTGGCTATAAATCAGTTTTATTTGAATGAAATACAACAATCTTGGTGAAATATCAGCTTTTTGGTGTTGTTGTTCTGTTTCTCTGTGTTTGGGATCATCCTTGACTTGAGTAATACTGGGATTATTCTTATGCATTAAATCATGCAGAGTCAGCTAAGTTCCTAAGTTTATTTATTTCATTCAACAAGTAGTGATCAGCTTCTAGGATGTGTTAGCTTTATTCTATAGATGCTGCCGATACAGTGCTGAAATATTTGTGTTCTTTTATTATTGAGTTTCTACTCTACTGAGAGATGAAATGACTGTATTTATAGTAATTCGTCAGATAGTGCTAATAATTATGAACAGTATGAAAGTTGAGTGATGTGATAGGAAGTGAGACATGATGGCTTTTATAATTCAGGGAACGTCCTATTAGAAACTCTTCTTTAAGTTACTCTCAGGATATGAGTATAATGTATTTATTTATTGTCTTTTCCAGCTCAAGTTAAGCTCTTGAGGACAGACATATTTGTCTGTCTTTTGTTTGCACAATACTTAAGTGTTCCCCAAACCTGGATTTTGGTTAAGCAATGGTATCTCTTACTGAGATGGTGTGACTGGAGTTAATTGCCTTTCCTTATCATCCCTGTCATCTCCTATTAAGAACATTCTCTTCCCTTGTACTTCTCTGAAATCTGTAAAATCATAGATTGCCATTGCTTGGAATGTACGCAGGGAGAAGAAATGAAATCATGTTTCATTCTGTTGAGTAATTTTTCCTCCTGAAGGATGTGAAGCAGTAGCGTAGAGCAAAACGCAGAGGAGTGTAAATAGCTGAAACACACAAAATAAATTGCTATAAGTGAAACACACACAATGAAATCATACACTGGCTCTCTGAATCAGATGTCCACACGTGTATGTGGTCCCATGATGTAGTACACTTGTATTATCTTGAGAAATCTGAATTGAGGTGAATGAACAGTAGTTTCTTACTTTGTTTGCAAGGACTAGAGTTTTCACAGAATCTAATTAATACTTTTTTTTCTTTCTACCTGGTACTACATATATATATATATATATATATATATATATATATATATATATATATATATGAAAAGTCCCTTGGTTCAACTCTCTTAAGTAAAAACTAGCATCTTCATTCAGTTATGTACAATATAGCATCTCTCTTTTCGTCTTAGCTGCATGCCATGCTAATCCATGACAGTTGTTGAGAGGTGAGTGACTTTATGTCTCCCATCATTCATTGAACAAAGTTAGATAATTTGTTATATGCTACACATATACTATATACCTTTACCTGTAGTAGGAAATGAAGACATAAAAGTTAATAATTTACATTCTTGCTTCACAACTCTCTTCTGATTTTGGAAAAAAAGAATAAGATAATACAATGTAATGATTAAGCACTATAATAAAGACACATACTAAGTGGATTTCCAAAGAAAGAAACACATGGTATCAGTGGAAGTCTGGCAAAGAGCAATAAAAAGCAAGATATGTGAGCTGAAGCATACAGAATGTTTAGGGAGGGAATGGCCAAGCGTGACACTTCTAAAGGGTGGCATTGGCCTCGGTTTGGCCTGTGAGGTGGTCATATCAAAGTTCCAATAGGGCAAGAATTTAGGATGCACTAAGGAAGTAGGAAAGTTGGGTGATAGCTGAAGGGATTAGTTCGCAAGAATTAGTTGGCATTTACTCTGAAGCCATTGGTGGGCAAGTGGAAATCTTTGATAGAGAAAGGGACATCACTACGTTTGTTTGCTAAGAAGGTAACAGATTAAGGGATATACTTATGGAGAGAAGAACTGATCAAAGAAAATGTATTTGAAAGTTTTCTCCAAAAACTCGTGAAAAAGATAGGAGAATGGCAGTGGAGACGGATAAGAATGGCTGAGACAAGGAGTCTCTCCAGTACTGTACTGCAGCACCTGTGTCGTCATTTACACAAAAGAAATGTTAGAATTCTGCTCTTCCCCAAAATTTGTATCATGTGAAAGTCCTAATATGAGCATATTCTGAGGTAGGACCTACACAGCAGTAATTGAATTCGAATGAGGTCACTATGGAAGACACTTATCCAATCTGACGGAAATCCTTATAGAAAAGGATGTTGAACATGGGCAGATATGCAGGACATGGGGGCAAGACTCACAGAAAAGGTAGCTACATACAAGGCAAGGGGAAACCTAGAAGAGAGCCTTCCTCCATTGTTCTCAAAAGGAACTAACCCTGCCAACAACTTGATATTGGACCTCCCAGTCTCCAGAACTGTGAGATAATGCATTTCTGTTATTTAAACCACCCACTCTTCGGTCCTATGTTATAGAAACCTTGGCTGACTTCTGTAGAAATGCTCTCAGAGGAGCTAAAATCTCTACTTGCAAGGGGAGACTATTTAATAAGATGATATAGTAGTTACTTTTGAAGAGGCATTGTTGGACATGAGTTCTTACTTTGTATGTTGATTATGTTATTCATATGAACATAAAATTGAAACATTCCAAGTTATTGAAATTAAAGCCAAACAAGTTAGATATTTCAGGAAAAATATAGCATGATTTCTTGATATAATGGATACAGGTGACAGGTATTTGAGAAGATTATTTAGGATGATGTTAATAGTCCTGAGAATATTGATTGGTTGATGGTACTTTAAAGGTTGAGTCGTGCATTAAGTCTGAGTTATATACTCAGAGATGTATTCATTCTGTAAATAGAAAGAGGTTACTAGAGCTGAGAGAGTTTACAGTTTTAGAACTCAAAATGGTTCATAGGGCTAGGAGTATAGCTCAGTGGTTAAATCACTCCCTTAGCAAGCTCATGGGTTTGATTTCCCAGCACCACACAAGGCAGGCCTGCAATCTCAGCACTCATAGTGAATTTAAGACCAGCCTTGACTACAGACTGAGAACCCTGTCTTTAAAAAAAATCAAATATACCAAACATGGACTTTTAGAATTGTTGAAATGCAAAATTTTGCAAGTGAAGCACATTAGTGTAACACTGGGAAAGTCATGGGGAAGGCCCAAATTCAGTGGGCTTAGGGTATGCAACTCCTGATGGAGTGTCTGCCTTTCATGATCCAGGTTCTGGATCTGATCCAGCACCACAGACCCCGAGGAAAGAAACTTGCATGAAGTTTTCCAAATGTTGAATAATTTTAATTGAGTGTGAGCTATAAACATGGATTCTAAAGTTGTTTTAAACTTGAAATCTTTATATATGTTTATGAAGATAAAATTCTTGTCAGTTTTTAATATACTGAATGATGTTTAATATATTGAACAAGTGATTTTGTTAATACTTATTACCAGGTACTATTTCTTTGTATGTTGATGTTACATTAGCTATTCAAATAGATAATACCTTCTTATGATTTTAAATTATATTACAACGACCCAGAGTTGAATCCTCAATACCACAAAAAATTATATTTCTACATATTTAAGTGAGCTACTTTTTTCTGAATATATAAATAATAATAGTGTATTTGAAGAAAAATTTAAAATGACTTAAAAATCTCACCACCTAAGTAGTCACTATTAATACATAGGTAAATTTGTTTCTAGTCTTTTTTTTTCTACAAATATAAATATGTGTGTGCATTGAGGTAAGTGTTGCTGCAAATATTTCATTTTTATTTATTTTTCATCTTTCATGAGTAAAATCTCTTATCATTAAATGTTCTTTTTTATGGCAGCAAATATACCATATCGATGTCCCATCATCATTTAGTTATTCCTGCTTGACATTTAGATTGATTTTACTATTCAACTTAAATCACTTACAACTTAAGACATATACTAACATTGGTCTGTATTTCTTAAAAGCTTCTTAAGCAGTAGAGTTATCAAAGTAGAATTAATTTTGAAGGCCATGTGTGTTCCAAAATGGGTTGTATGCTACCATTCCTACTACTTGAAATGTGGTAGCAGTATGCTTCTCTACTAACAATGTAGGAAAATGTTCACCTGGTAACTATATCGATATTTTCACTAAGAAAATATTCCCAGGATATATTTATGGCATTTAATATTAGGATACAGTTGCACATTACTCTTACTTTTAGATAAAATATTCTGATGAAATTAAAAAAATCTAAGGTATAATATGTTAATGTCAACAATTTACTATGTACCCAAAACAGGATATATTTTGATAATAAATTGTATAAGTAATAGTACTTACCTTATGTTTAGAATTTCTTTGAATATGTTTTTTAAAACCTTTTTATATAAGCTTTCTCTTCAAATGAGCACATGAAAATTATAAGCCAATAGATATAGATCTTTTTTCCTAAAAAAGAACACAGCTTTTCACCATGAGTTCATAGGGAGCAATATCGTGGGGTGGGGTGGGTGGCAGAGTTGTATTATATCTTTCTGTCAGATCACTTATACAGGTGGTGGTGAATACATTATTAAAATAGTGCTTAG
Source organism: Ctenodactylus gundi (assembly GCA_004027205.1). Lineage (NCBI taxonomy): Eukaryota > Metazoa > Chordata > Mammalia > Rodentia > Ctenodactylidae > Ctenodactylus > Ctenodactylus gundi. The sequence goes on from PVKB01004673.1 coordinate 86,227, forward strand.
TGTCTTAAGTTTGAAGTGAAAATAGTAATTAAAGAGTGTGTTCGTATTTTTCCATAGATGCCCTCTCTATCATTTTAGTTGTAAAAGGAACAATTAAAAGTGATACTGTTTTTGTTTCAATGAGCAGTGCGCTTACTTTTCAGGATATTGAATGCGGGTTTAAGCCTCACCTGACAAGATTCACTGACATATTTTAAGCATCTTGAGCATATTATTTCTTTTAAATAGCAACCATGACTTCACCAAATGTTACATTTGCACATCTTAAGGTCCTAGGTGATTATAATGTGGTATTAACTTGGTAAACTCCTTTCACTATTTCAAAATAAATTGTGTTTCCAAATATAAATATTTGCTCTATTAACTACATTTAATTTTGCAAGATAGCCCATGAATAGCATATGGGAAAAGCAGTTCAAACTTGATTTGCTAAATAGATCTCCCCTCTTATTTGACAAATTATTTTTTCCCTCTTTTGGTTGCTAGGGAATGAACCCAGAACCTGGCATGTCCTAAGCATGTACTCCACCACTGAGCCACAACCCAAGCCTCTAAAATACCCGTCTTTCTTTACTCCTGAGTGAAGACCTGAACTGTAGTTGGTGTCTTTATATGCAGGGATGGAGCCCTAGCTTTGGACCACGTAGGTCCCTATGCCATAGAGCTGTTGTCCCTTTGGCGTTCCTTGCTTCTCATCCTCCATGGATATTTCACTGTCTTGTTATTTCCAGGGACTCCAGAAAGTCTCGCGGAGAAGGAAAGGCAGCTCATGGGAATGATCAACCAGCTAACCAGTCTGCGAGAGCAGCTGTTGGCGGCCCACGATGAGCAGAAGAAACTGGCTGCATCTCAGATCGAGAAACAGCGCCAGCAAATGGAGCTGGCCAAGCAGCAGCAGGAGCAGGTGAATCAGAACAAGGGGGGTGCGGTCAGAGTCCTCGCACCTTGTGGGCTTAAGGACTTTATAGATCACTACCTGAGACATACAAAGGTGAATGTCTTCACCGGCCCCAGTGTCAGTTAATTAAAAATAGACCCCACTCCCCAACAGCCAATGTACACATGCTCAGAGATGCACACGACACTCCCCAACAGCCAATGTACACACGCTCAGAGATGCACACGGCACTAAGCTTACTAAGTACTTGGTGGAAACACGGAAGTGCAGGGAGAGTGTCCCTAACCAGAAAACTCAAAATCTGAAATTCGCCAGAAACCAAAACTTTATACTACTATACCATAAAAAGGAATAAATCGGACATTTATGGGAAAATGGATGCACCTTATGACTACAATTTTAAGCGAAGGAAATCAGACACAAAGGTTAAATATCACGTGGTTCTCCTTATATGAGAAATCCACAACATAAATAATCGGAGGAGCTAAAAAAGAGAGAGAACAGGAAAAAATAGCTTTCTCAGTAATGGCATAATACCACATACAAAAACTTCCACACCTGACCTCATACAACTGGTTGTCAAACAGAGATAAAATAACAAGTATAAAATTACCTTCAAGATGTGTTTACTCTTTAGAGGTATATAAGGAACATAAATGCATTTCACATTTTGACTTAGGTCCTTTTCTTAAGACATTATACATCTGCATGTATAACAAACCCCAACAAGTCTGGGATTCAAAATACATCTGGTCCCAAACACTTTAGGTGGAGGATACTCAACCTGCAAATATAATCAAGTTACATTTTGGTGGGTCATGAAAGAACCATGCAAGATAACATTTCTGGTTAGAGGCATTTTGAAGACTTTCCAAGGGAGTTGATAGTTGAGCTATGCCTTAAAGAATAGGTAGGATTCAATAGATGACATAAATACATAACTAGATGCTCATAGAGGAAGCTGTTAGGATAATTCAAATAGAAAAAAGGGACAACCTAAACTAGTTAGGATAATGACAATAAACAAAGAGAAGTCAGAAACAAACATTAGTAGAATTTTTTGATGAGACAAAATTATTGAGCCTGGGTAAGAAAAATGAGAATACCAGAAATAAGGATAGTCAGATTTGCAGAAAGTGGCTTTAATATGCAGAATGAGAGCAACTGTGCGGCTGACCCTTTAGAGACATGTATGGGACAAATAGACATACCCATGAGCAGATTGGAAGGAAGGTCTCCCCTGAATTCCTTAGATTATCTGCATAGAGATTACAGTTTAAACCACTGGGTGGATGAGGTTCATTCATTTATTCAATAAATTAGTAATCATGTTTATTATGCACCAGGCACAGTGCTGACTGCCATGGTCGTGTCTCAGTGAACCAGAGACGAAGCCCTTAAATTCTAGAGGAAAGAGAGAACTGATTAACAAATTACCAGCTAATTTAGTAAAATAATATCAGATGGGGATAATTAACTTGCAGATATATATATATATGAAGAGTGATATGATAAGTGTTGACTGCAATGGCAAGGCAGTGCCTCTTAGAGTTTGCAGCTTGGTGAATCTTCCTGTAGCTGGGCCAGGTGAACTCAGCTTTAGGTGACACAGATTGAGCCACCGTAGGACTTGGGGAGAGTGCCACAAGCAGAGGAGGTGTATCAGGTCTGTAGGCCTGAGCTCCAGTGACGACACCATGCAAAGTTAGAAGGTAGCTGAGGGGAGTCCCTGGGAGATGCTGGCTTTGGGGTGGTCAAGGTCCTAAAGTAGTCAGATGTGGAGGAGGCCAGGGTGTGGTGTCACGGAAACAAGAGCACGGAGAGTTTTGAGAAGTAGTAGGTCACAGGAAAAACTGATCACTCTGATGTCAAATCGAAACTACTAGCTTTATTGTATTGTTACTGTCAGCCTTTAAGAGGACAGTTTCTGTGGTGTTTTAGCAGAAGTCAGACAACAGAAAATTGACAAATATGTAGCAGAAACACAGAACAAAGCCTTGGAGCTAATTCTGTTTCTTAAAGAAATTAGCAATGAAGAGATAGTAAGAGAAAGGATCTCATGGAGTCAGCTGATGTCCAGTGCCTCCTGTCATGAATCCTAAAGCCTCCTTGGAGATTCTGACAGTGGAGCTCAGATGGGAATTTTTCTTTGTAAAGCTCTATATTTACTTTGGTGGGTCTGAAGGCACACTTGTCCTGAAAAACTTAAGCATTACTAATGGAGAACAAGTTTCCTTTTAATATCCTGGCCCATCATTTGAAGATCACCAAAGGATTCTAGAATGTTTCATTTCCTCAAGTCCTCTTACATTGTCCTTGGAACTTTAGAAATCCTGAGATCCTTTCAGAATTCATCTTCTGTGTTGGAGAGATGCCCCAGGATGCTGAGCAGGTCAGGTCCCTAGAGCCCCCGCTGCTCCCTGTCCCTCTCTGGGTGACAGAGCTGGCATACAAGGTCAGGACTGTGTGCTCACATACACAGACCAAAGCCTCATCATTGTTGCTTCTGCTTTTGCCTCTCTATCCTTCTTTCTGTCCCTTTCCCTGCCTCCACTTTCCATCTCTACAGAGTCTACCTCTCTGTTTCCTACCATCTCTATTTTATTTTGGTCTATAAATTATTTATATTTATAAATAATTAAATATAAATATATGAGAGAATCAGATAAATCTCCTGTATCCAATTTTCTTCAGTTCTTCATTATGGTCTCAAGGACCATCCATTTTTCTACAAATAACTCAAATTTATCCTTCTTTATGGCTGATTAATACTCCATTGCCTACACATTCCACATTTCCTTCATCTGCTTGTCTGTTGATGGGCATATTATTGACCCCCTTCCCGACATTCCTTTTGCAGCGTAGAGTGCCCTTGCTCTTGCACAATAATATATTTATGACATCCCTTACAGATGCAACTAGGCCCGCTCACCCATCAGCCTTTTGCCAAATTCCAAGCTCCAGTCCAGTCTACCCAACAAGTATCTGTTGAGCCTCCACGTGATTCCAGAGTTTGTCCTTGTTAGAGGAAGTACAGCAGTGGATAAATCAGACACGTGTCCCTCATACATTCAGTTCTGCTTTGGATAGCCAGGCAGAGAGTAAACTAATAAATTACAGGTGATGTTGATAAGAGTAATGGTGAAAATACAGCAAGAAGTTGAGAAGGAGAGTACCAGGTGAAAAGAAATTATATATATATATATATATATATATATATATATATATATATATATATATATTGGATAGTTGCAGAGGATAGATCTAATTGGCTGGGTCAGATGTGGGCAGAGTCTGATTAGAGGGGAAGGAGAGATTCATGTGACCAGATTGTTCAGGTAGAGGAGGGAGTGAGGGCAAAACCCTGAGGCAGAAGTTTGCTTGAGAGACAGGAGCATCCTGAGAAGAGAAGTATGCGGGAGTGAAGTGGTGAGGGGGAGAGAACGGGAAGCGCTAGAGGGAGCCTGCTTCACAGGGGCTGGCAGGCGCTTAGGGTACTGCCTTGTATTCTGACTCAGAGTGGGAAATTTGGAAATGAACAGCATGATACAATTTATATCTTAGAAAACTCTCTGAATTCTGGCCTGTTGTAGACCAGAAGCAGCAAGACAGGAGCAAAAGAGAATGAATTGGAAGCAATTAGAGGAAAGGATTGGCTGATCGTGCGAGAAGGAAGTGTGGAGGGTGTGGAGCAGTCGGACTCTAGATGCATTCTCATGGTAGAGTGAAAAGAATTTAAATATACCTTCAAGCACTGATATGTGGGAGAAAGGAACTATGTTTAAGAAAAGAGCAATATTCCCTTTTTTCTTAACCATCCCCCTCCTTTCTTAAGAAAACAGTGCTTTTAAACTATGTTCCAATAAAGGAAAATGTCAATGTATCATAATTGTACCAATATCCATAAAGGAACTAGATTATCCACTCTATTGCCTTATGTATCCATACCCATTACATGGCTTCTTTACTTCTTGTCATAGTGATGTGTCATTTTTTTCGGAATTTTTACCCTTACTGCACAAGATTTCTCAGAATTTTTACCCTTCTTGCTTTTTTTCCCTAGTCCTGGAGATTGAACACAGGGTCCAAATTCTGAGCTACCTTCCTAGCCTGTCTTATTACTTATTTGAGACAGGGACTTGCCAAGTTGCCCAGACTGAGCTCAGAACTGCAATCAGCGCACCTTGGTCTCTTGAAGTTTTGGGGTTACAGATCTGCATTATCATGCATTAACTGATAGACATGATATTGACGAAAGCACTTGCATTTGACGAGTGTAAGAATTAGAGCATACTTATAACACAATGATGTTTCATAAGGTAATAAGTTACATCCTCATGAGATTTAAAATCCTGTATTGTATAATGACGTGTTTAAATTTTTTTCTCACTCATTTGTTCTTGTATTTTCATCTAATATTCATTCAGTATCCCTTCATACAAATGATCCTAAATGAATAATTTTGATTATAGTGATCATAACATGGTTACTCATTACCCTCAGTAAATTTATATACTTCTACTAGGGAGCTTTTAAAATTATTCATAGCATGGGTCATTAGATTAAGTACACGTAGAGATGCCGTGAGAGGAGATAACAGAGGGGTAATTGTGTTCTGCCTTGGGATACACCTAAAATGATCATTTAGAAAGCTAAATCTCAACACAAGGACCTGGGCTCAATTCTCCTGACCCGTAAAAGCCAAGTGTGGTGGTGCATGCATGTAATTCTAGCAGGTAGAAGGCTGAGACAGGAGAATCTCTGTGCATTAGAGGCCAGTCCAAGTTACATAGTGAGTTTAGCACCAGCCTGTACTATAGAGAAGAGCAAGACCCTGTTTCAAAAAAAGAAATAAATAAAATTTTTAAAAGAAAGCTAAATCTCGAGTTTTGAACCTACCTTTGAGTTTGAAGTAGCCTTTGAGTAAGTCTCTGAATAAATAGGTAGAAAGTTTGAAACCAAAAAGCATTCAGATATAGAGAAAAAAAAAGGAATCTACAGTAGTGGAGCCTTAGGGAATGCCGATATTTAATGGCAAGACAGAGAAGTAAGAACAATATCAGGGAAGTGTTATGCTGTAGTAATCAAGGTAGAAGGTTTAAAATGAAAGAGAAGCTTTTGAAGACTAGCTTCCGATGTGATGTCAAAAGATTGAGACTTATTTCAGAATTTGAGAAATAGAAGTGATTGGTGACCTTTTTAAGAAGAAATGACTGTAGTATAAAAACTGATGATATGTTAGGTTGGAGTATGTTGAAAAGTTGGTGTTTAAGAATTTGTGGGAGGTGAACAGGAAAATAGGGTTTACCAAAACACCAAAATTCCACCAAGGAATACACTGTCTTCAAAACCTTGCACTGTTCTGTCCTTGGGCACAGTAAGCCCCTATTTATGCAAAATACTTTAGTAGAAAAAGGTTGAAATGTCAGAGCAGTGCATTCTTAATATATCACCTGGAAAAGGGATTTTTTTGAATTCCTACCATCTTTTTTTTTGAAATGGTGTCTCACTCAGCTGTCTAGATTGGTCCTGATCTCACTGTGTAGTCCGGGCTAGCCTTAAATTCACAGCAATTCCCCTTGTTCAGCCTCTCAAATTCTAAGAATACAGCAAGCGCCACCATGCCCAGCTGATAATGGGGCTGGGGAATTGAACCCAGTGCCTTGCACTTGCAGTAGGCAAACACTCGAACCATTGAGCTATTCATCCAGCCCTCAGGAAGCCCCACCATTTCACACTGGGATAGACCATGTTACTATACCCTGGTCAACTTGATCAGTGTCAAATCAGAGTTTGAGGAACAGGACATTGGTGATAACTGCCCTCCCCCGGACCTCAATATATGTTTAAATCTTTCGTGTGCAATTTCTCCACAGATTGCCAGACAACAGCAGCAGCTTTTGCAGCAACAACACAAAATCAATTTGCTACAGCAACAGATTCAGGTCAGAAATCATCATTTCAATGTATTTTCAGTTTCAAAGATATTTTGATTATTCTTGTATGACTGAACTCAAGTGCTGTATCTTACCAATAGACCACCAGGAAGTGTCCTATGTGGCCTAGCTGAAATAACTCCAAACTATGACACATGGCCTCCTGTAGCCATGCAAATGACAAATCTGTCGCAGGCCCCACTGTTTCAGAGAGCTTCCATCAAAGTAAGCTGCCAGTAATTTTCATCCTACCCTGAGAAAAAAATTACTGTAGAGAAATGTTTCATTTCCTCTTTGTTATAAAGTTGAAAATGGGCCTATAAGTGTTCCTACTGGGGTAGGTGAAGGGAACTGCAGCAGGAGGGTGTGATGTGCTTTCTGTTAGAGGGAGGGTACCAGAGAGAACTGCTGACTGTGTTTGAGAGCCGTGTTTGGTCAAAGTAGAACATGGGGAAGGCAGTTATTCAGTGTGGAAGTCAATGTTCACCCATGGTATGATCTGGCGAAATGGAGACTGAATGCTCTATGGCCTCCGTAATCTTCAAATATGGAAATGTGCAATTGTGAGGCATGTTAAGAAGAAAGGAAGCAGAAGTCTTGGTAATAAGAGGGGAAAAGTAAGTTGCCGTGGATGTCCTGTTTCTACTGCTTGTTAATGACATGAACTTGGAATTCATCGCTTTCCTTTCTGAAACTTTTCTTTCTATACAGCACTTATTTCATGGAAATTTTATTAGGATTAAAAGGCAGAGGCTAGAGAGCTGCTCATGGCGTTGAAGACAAAGCCAAGATAGTGAACAGCCAGTCCATGTCTGAAGAGTAAAGCAAAGGCCAGAGCTTTAGCGGGAAGATGTAACAGTGTTTCATCTTCCTGCCTTTACTTAGTTCATGCTTCCTGTGGGGTTGACCACACCAAGGGTGGTTGCCCCTACCTCATATCTTGCCCCACAAGTCAATCACACAGACCTGAAAGCTCTGCCTTAGGCACACCCCAATTTCAACAAGTTGATATAATCCTTCCAGATCAAGCCCAAAGGATCTACCCCAGCCAGGCCCACTTCCCCACAGTGCATGGTTCCTCACCACATCCGAATGTATGAGGCTTCTGGGAAACATTCCAGATCCCTACCATAATACAGAGCATTGTTAAAATGAAAAATACTTAAAAAAATTATCCGTCTTGGACAGAATCGTAAGTTTGAGCCTAGGCAGGGCAACTTGAGAACTTAAAGAGGTTCTGTCTCTAAATCAAAACTAAAAAATGAGCTGGGGCTGGGGCTCAGTGTGAAGGCTCTGGGGTCTCTATCCCATCCATAGTACCAATGAAAACAAAATATTCTGTCCTGGAGATTATATTAGTAAAATGTTATCCTGTAGTGTCAAGTCCAAGTTTAATAACTTATCTCAGATCACCCAACTGGTTATTGATAGAGTGAAGGTCAGAAAGTACTGAAAGAAGTTTTGCTGAATGTGACTATGTTAAAAACTCAGATTTTTTATTTGATCAAAATATTAAATGATGTTGGCTCCCACTAGTTCACAGAGTTTAAAGACAGAAAAAGTCCCTTGCTGAAGTAACATCCTGTTGGAAGTAATTGGAGGGAAGCAATAAGAGATTTTGGGTTATCGTGTAATGTGAATATTCGTCTTCTTTCAATGGGTGTACAGATAAGGGAAACTGATGACATCAAAACCTGTAAATCTTAAAAAAAAAGAAACAGAATGTTTCAGGCAACAAATTGTAAGTAGAAACAACACTGAAATTCTTAAAAAAATAAATAATTCTTAGCTTTCAATGTATTTTTCAAATGCATAGTTCTAACCTGTATTTTTCTAAGTTTTAAATTTGGGCCATCTTATCTACACTTTAAAGTTATGAAAGTCACAATGGATTTATTGATTTATTGAATTGTTAACACATTGGTAAGAAGCATTGATACACCAGGATGTATGGAAACTAGAACAGAACCCCATTTCTCTTCTGATAGATCTGTAATGTATTTCTTTTTAGAATGTTTCATTCCTTTCTATTTTTCATTCTCTTCTTTTCCTTGGAAATAACAGAGGAGAAGAGTGTGCACACATAGCCTGCTCCTTTAGTAAACCAAGCTTATAGCAGGCATTATAATTTTTTAAAGAAAGATGCATGTAAAAATCAAGTGCCCACAGAAGAATTTGCTACATATTAAATTTTATTTGATATTTGAAAATACTTATGTAGTGTCTTGATCTGTTTTCTCTATTTTCTTTCTTAAACATATATCCTTAATTCCTTTTAGAATTAAGCTAACTTAGTAGTGAAATTGTGGTTATAGTGTTTTTGCTCCTGACCTTAGAAAACAATGCATACTAGATTCTGTATTGATGAAGCTGTGAGCTGTAGTGTTTTAGAGTCCCCAATTAAGCTGCCACTAACATTTTTGTTTGAATTGGAAATTCAAAGGGCATTAACAGGGTCCCAGTATTAATAAAGGCAGACAGTGCATTACACAGGTTAGAGAGATTTGCTAAATGGATTAGATTGATTGGTTAAGAGTTGGAGCAGGACAATTTGCACACTTGATGCATATGCTAAATGACAAGAGCGATAATATTCCTTAGCATTTTCCTCACTCTTTTGATGATCTCTATCCAAAGGAGAGGCTACTTTGGACGTCTTTATTCTACTTGAAATATATGTCATTCAATTAAACAGTACAAGCAGGCTTTGGACATCTTGCTGTATTATGCCATATTCTAAGAAGATGGTTTAAAATTTCTCTTGGCCCATTCTGTCTTTTCAACTGTGGATGAATACAGGGACCATAGGTTTTATTTCAGAGTTATTTATTCAAAGAGAGAATGCCATATGAATTACCAAGAGGAACAATTTTTTAACTTAAGATCTGTTCTTTAGGAACTATCTATTTCCTTAAAAAGCAATCTTAAATTTAAAATTCCATAGTTATAATTTGATTAAAAGTTGTCTATTTTTATTCCTTTGGAAGTTTTCATAGAGATACTGCCTTCTCATGTGCATTTATCCACCTAACTCTCTAGGAGTAAAATCACAATTCAGAAACCATCATAAATCAGTTCACTCTACAAACACAATCATGTCACAAAACTAGAAAATCCATCTTCCTTCAAGAATACACAAATCTTACTTAAGAAACATTTTACTCTCCTTTTTTGCTATTCAAAAATAATCTCATTCTAATATTTTAATATTTAACTTTAAAATGTAGAACATTTTTATATTTCTATTTTTGTATCTAGCTAATTTTTAGTGCACATGGATATATTAAATGAAATTTGCAAATATTTCAGAAAAAGACACTTTTTCTCTTTTTATAGGGAACCCTCCCTGCTCTTGCTCTGGAGAATAGTCTACAGTACCTAATTCTTATTTAATTTTTTATGCTATGTCAAACTATTTCTAATATTGATAGTTAGATGGTTTGTTTTTCAAATATCGAAACAAGGCTGGTGATTCATCTTGACCTGATTTTCCATTATGAAAAGATTTCAAGTCAAGCAGATGAGCAACTTTCATTCAGTTTCCATTAGGACAACAAATTGAATATTTGTGAAGGTTCGTGTTCCTTTCACTCTTGAAGCTTCAGATGAGAGAGGGCTTCTATGTCTTTGGGCACATATGTGAGAATTGTGTCCCAGTTACGAGTTTCTTACCGTTCGTCAATACTATATAAGAGAATTTAAGGCTCTTGTCAGCAACTAACAAGGTTAGTTCAGCAGCGGTCTCCAATATGAAATCCAATTAAGATATTTTAAAAGGCAAATTTAAATATACTGTAATTCTTTTTAACTCTGTATCTATTAAGATTTCCTTACTATAGGATCACTGTCTGAACTTTTATAAGAGACAATTTATTGCATTTTCTCTTGGACCAACTTTTCTGACTATTCTTCATTGTATTCGGTGATCTTTAATAACAACTTCATTTTCTCTAATTCATAAGACAAGCATCAATGAGGATGCGTCATAGGCTCTGGGTGACGGATTCTGTCCAGAGCTACATATAGAGATGGAGGCATTTTCCTTGGCTTCTTCTTTGGGTAGTGTGGATTCCTGCGTATCCTCTAAAAAGGGACTGATTCTGTGGTGGTGTGACATTATATTTAATTTTGTCAAGTACAATTTTGACTTCATTAAATAGCATTTTAATAAAAGAGATTGAATGCACAGTCATGCAATTATAGATATATCTGAACTCAGTTTTTGCAGCTTGATACCTTTTCTGCTATATGATCATACGAAACTACTTAGTCCCTCTGAATTTCATTATTCTCATCTATAAAATGAGAATTTTAGTGCCAAGCTCACCGTGGTTGTTCTAAGACCTGAGTGGGTCATGTCCGGTATATAGTAAACACACAGTGCTAAAAGCTTTTACCTATTAGCAAAAAAGCTGTGTATTTCTGCATTTGCAAAGTGAATGACTTAATATTTCCAGCCAGATAATGTCTAAGAAAATGGACACATGCCTATAAAATTGCATAGCATTTGTCACTGAAAACTCTATGTTTGGTGCAACAGATTCATATGATTATAAAACTTTTATTTAGTGCTCTCATTTTTACATTTGTAAATTAAAACCAAGTAAGTTTAGAAGAGCTTCCCAGTGTCTTCTTGTTACTTATTTAACAATGGCTAGATTCCAGGGATCCTGATTTTTTTGTCCCAGTTCATTTTTTATTTCACTAATATTCTGCTATTTAAGGCTTAATGGCTCAAAGTTTTAAATTAAGTTTACTGTCCCTGGGAACTTGCTTCTACAAAGTAAAAATACAACTTGACTTATATACAATTGAATGATTAAGTTGCAGTCATGGGCTCAACCAATTTGTGGTAAAGGTTTCATTTTGTTGCAGCTAAAGTTCTCTGAGCTTATTAGAGTTTTGGTAATTCTTGATAAATTATTATGCAGAAAGAAATCTATTGAAATATTGTACTGAAAGTATAATAACGTTAAACATGAAATAATAGTACCTGGCTGACCTGCTGATTTATGATTTCTTTCTCTGAGTGTGGTAAGTTGGAAGCATTTTACCCCCCTGAACAAGACCCCACACACATACATGAACACAAAGAGATCACAAGGTAACCTTGTCTCTTTGGGAGACTGGAAATGCCAAGAATAAACACCATGCAATTAAGGTAGGTTTCTGCCTGAGAAGGAAATAGGTTAACTCCTTGGGCTCTGGTTCATGTTTTGCTGTGCGAAATAAAAAGTAGCACAACTGGACAGGAACCAGTTTCCTGAGACTTGGGTGATTAGAAGTGAAAATAGAATGATACGGAGAAGTAACTATGAGGACAACTTTATTTTCTTCCATTTGAGAAGGCAGGTATCCTGTCCCAAGGGAGCAGTTAGGGCAACTGAGTTCGTGTCAGTACTCTTACTCAGAAGGTTCACTCTGAAATCCTTTAAATGTTCTTTTTGTTGTTTGTTTACTTATTTATTTGCAGTAGTAGGGTCTGCAACCAGGGATTTGTGAATGCTAGAGAAGTATTCTACCTCTGAGATATATCCGTCCCCAGCCCTTTTTACTTTTATCTGGAGACAGAGTCTCTCACCATGTTGCCCAGACTGGCTTTGAACTTGTGACCGTCCTGCCACGAACCCCCAAGTAGCATATATTACAAGTGTTCAAGGGATACAGGTATGTGCCTCTTCACCTGCTTCTCTATTTTTAATACAGTTCCTGATGATTACCTAATGATCAAATTCCTCTTATGATATTTTTCTGTCTAAGCAAACCTACCTCTATCTAAAGAGAAACACATTGATACTCATCTATATTTTCATTTTTATTGATTTAACACATGCTATGTTACCAAAAAGGTGTAAGACAGTAATGCAACCAACCCTCCTGAGCCCCGTCTCCTATACCATACCACACCACCACATCCTGTTACTCAGAAAGCACCACTTCGGCATTCTTGTTTCTATATTTCGACAGACCTCCTAGAATTTACTTCAATATAAAATGTATAATTATAGTACTATCGCTCACTAAATTTAAATGTTATTAAACCTGGGAACATGTAGATTTATTAGGTCACCTAACACAAATTGATACTCTCTCCCTTCCCCTCCTCTGCCTCACTTTATTGGCATATGTCACATAAATTCTTACAGTGGGTACTTTAAACTTTACTTAGAACTGTTTTCTTGTGCAAGTAAGTATGGTGTCTCCTGACTGTTACCTTGTTAGATGAAAATGGTGTCTCTCCTTGTTCACTTTCAGTCATCCATTTCAGTTCACTGTATGTTTACTCTCTGTGTGTATTTGTCTACATATATACACACACTTGAGTGTGGTGTGTGCATACATGCTTTACCTGATTATTCCTCACGGTTGGAAATCAGTACACAGCGTATGTATTCACATGTGAATATTTTGGGTTCTTTTCTGGCGAATCTCCCTGAGCATTCCATGCTTTGGCTCCCTGGAGCTTTGCGATTTCCTGGGTTGTCTACTTGCCTGTGGTTTTCGTTTTGCCTCTGTTTGGCCTCATTTTCACCTCTGTCTCTCCGTTCTTAAGATTAAGTCAAAGTGCTAGAACCCCCTTTTCCTCGATGCCAGCTTTCTAACATTATGACTTCTTGTTTTTTGATGAACTTGCCAAACAGTAATAGTATTTATGTAGAATTAAACTACTTTATGAAGTTGAGTTTTATACTTTAGAAGTCACAGTGGAGATTATCCTCCAAAGTGTATGTTGCTGTTCAGTAGGTCACTGCAAATGGGATGTTAATAGCAGTGTTTGGAAGTGGTCATCCTAGTTTTATAATTCATCCTGACTTGGGCTTCTTACTAAAAAGATGAAAAATGCATTTAATGGAAGGAAATTCTTCTTTTCTTTCACTTTTATGTGAAATCTTGATTGGGTTCCTTTCTTACTATACCACATTTGTGTTTCTTCTTTCTTACATCATTCCAGTGTGATTTCTAAAGTGAACCTAGGTTTACTTAGTCCATTTCCATAAGTGCTTAGTTCTTCCTTAGTGTTGCAGAGGCCCGGAGATGGGAGGTCTGTGTGTAAACTGAAATTACACAGCCAGAGAAACACAGCTCTGGGAATATTTTCTATAAATCTGACATTTGTCTGGAATGGCTGCTTTTTCATAAGTTGCAAATACTACCATTGTAGAATCACCCCAACTGGTCCAGGAAGCAGGCTCACAAAAGCTTTCCCATGACTTTTCAGCCTTTCCCAAGTGAGTTACCTGTGGACAAAGTTAAACACTGTTTCTCACTGAGGCTCTGCAGTTTGTGTCCTATGAGTTAACAAAGTAGGACGCATCCATGCTCAGGTAAGGCCCTGGGAACACAATTATTAAGTAGTGGGAAACAAACCAAAGAATGTCAGCACAACCAGAAAGTTTTGGTAAATTTAGGTCAAAAGTTGATGTTGGCCTAACATGAACTACTGTTTATTTTACCTTCATTTATACATTAGCATGGTGAGATGCATGCAATAATGGGAAATACTAAGGCATTCTATTTCCTATCTCCAAAAGGAGTTCTTAAATAAGCAGACAATTAACTGACAGTGAAAACAATAGAATGTTAATTTAAAATAATGTATTTTATAAAGACAATAATTATGTCATTGCTCAAAACATACATCCCAGGCATCCCTCACACACAGCAAACTTGCCGAGACAGAGCTCTAACATCCACTCTTCTGCTGGGAAATTTCCATGTTACTTATAGACAATGAGAAGAAACCTTTTATTCAGTGTGTGCCCTTGTGTATTTTGTTCTACCTTTCTTCAGAAAAGAAAGGCAAATTGATGAACAAAAGAGGAAAGAAAATACAGAGAAGTAGGGATAGATACTCTTACTGCTCAAGAATTGCTCCTAGTTTTCCTGTGTAGTCAAAGCAAACAGAAAAGCTGATACTGCATCTTGTGCAGTAAACATCCGGGGAGTTGTGACTTCCCTGTTTTCTTTATTCACGTACTTAAGCTCAGGAACATTTGATAAAACTTGTCACTTCCTTTTGCTTTTCACATATGTGAGAGGGCCACAAGAAAAGAAAAATAATTTGCTTCTTTTTAAAAATTTTCTGTTCCCCTGTTTCAGTTATTCTGTGAATTCTGTTCCTGTCCATTAACAGCTAGATCTTTCCATCACTGGACTTCTTCACTCATGCTTACTTCCAGAGGGGTTTTCTAGTATCACAGATATATATGATGGTAATACACCAGCACTTGTCTCCCTACCCAGCTTGTATTTCTCTCCTGAACTTCAGAGCCAAATATCCAGATGCCTTCCATACTGTTTAAATGAATAGCTAATGAACACCTCTGATTTTCCCATTTTTAAAACATATCCTTTAAGGAACAAACTCATTTGATCTCTGAATATGATAATGTGTGCCATTTGCTATGGCTGAAATCCTAGGAGCCATCCTCGAATCTGTTCGTTCTCTCGCTACTAACCGGTCATTGTTGGTTTTATCCTCAGAATCTATCAACTGGCTGGCTTCTCCCAACAGTCCAGTGGAAGTCACAGTCATTGCACATGTAGACTGCTGCAATAAGCTCCCCAAATCCGTCACCCTACTTGTTCCCTCAGTCCTGCGGATAGATATTTCTCATGGCTGGCTGCTAGAGTGATCTTTACACCTGAATATTTTCTAAGCATGCTCAAAATCTTTTCGTTTAACATGAATTCATACTCCCTCTCCAAGGCTGCTGGTTTACGTTTTCTTGGGTCACTGCTGGCCTCTCTCAACCTAGAAACCTGTTCTTCTTTTCTTTTTTCTCTAGGAACATATGAAGAATGTTCTAGTGTGGGAAATTTATATTTGCCATCATCATGGGCAGGGCTACTTGTTTGTCAGTTCATCCTGTACTGCAAACCCTTCCCTCACTCAAGTCTCTTTAGATGCTTTTTTTCCAGGGAATCTGCCTCTGACAATCCAATACCAGTGGGCCTTGTGTTGCCTTACATATGCACTCTAATTTCTTATGCTACCTAGCTTTCATAAGCTTGATCAAATCAAGCATTTTCAATTTTTTATTTACTTTTTTTCCCCAGTATACTCTGAACACTAATGGAATACCCGTAAGAGTAATTTCAGTGGTGTCCAAGATTTTATCTTTCCTGCTTACTGCTGTAACTAAGTACCCATAATAGTGCCTGGAACCTAAGAACTTAAAAATATTGACTACATGAATGAGTACATGAGAGACTGACGTGGGACATATTACCCATTATGTAGCATATAAAGCGATCAGCAAGACTCTCTGGTTTCAGCATTTGGGAGGCTGAGGTGGAGGATTGTCCTCAGTTCGAGGCAATCTGGGCTCCATGGTGAGTTCAGGACCAAGTCTATAGAGCAAGACCCTGTCTTAAAATAAAATAAATAAAATAAAATAAGTTATCAGCAAGACAATAATTCAAAATATTGAGATAATAAAGATATTTGGCAGACATCAAAGAATAGTTAACAAACACTCTCTCTGTTGCTATATATTATTTGTCACCCCATCAACTTGTTGAAGATTCATCAGTCTTCTGTCCTAAAGATCAGTATTGGGGAACTGGAAGTATAGCTCAGTGATTGCTTGCCTAGAAGGTACAAGGCTTTGGGATCAATCCCCCAGCAGCACATCATAGCTGGGTGTGATGGCACAAGCCTATAATCGCAGCACGTCGAGGCTGAAACATGAGGACTGCCATGAGTTCTAGGCCGGCCTGGGGGATATACTGGATTCTAGGCCAGTCTGAGCTACTTAGTTAAGATTTTCAGACGATGGACTGTGTATAATTTATATACCTCCCTTGAATTATCATTCTGTTTCAATAACTTCTTGATTTGCCATTTTAAATATTGGAAAACTGTGTAAGATCATTTTGTGCTTTCGTGATGAGAGAAACAGGAGAAAGAAGACAAACAGCCCAATGCTTAGGAAATGCTGGGAGCTTTCAGAAATCACTCTAGGTAGTCACCAAAAGAATTCAGACAGGTGACCACAGCATTTTCTCCATCACACAGAAGGTAGGATTGAGGGCTATGTGTGCACATGATCCTGAGACCCTGGCAGTTGGGTACTTCTTAGATAATAAAGGGACTTTCTTCTCTCCCTTTAAGTATAGTAATGAGCAATTCAACTCAGATGAGCTCTGCAAAATAAGACTAATTAGTCTTATCAAACTGAGTAAAATATATTAAATTGACAAACCTGGCAGAATTTTTTTTAATTTGGCTTTGCTTTCTGCTAAGCAAAATGACAGTTTTTCTTTTATAGATGGAGAAAATAATTATTTATAAAAATCAATATTATTTACACATAAGCAAATGCTACATATAACTAAATCTTCACTTACGAGTACTAAAATATTAGGATACTGTATTTGTTAAAGATAAATCTTCTTGAAAGAAATTATTTTTCAGTGATACACTTGTTATTCTTCAATAGGCCATTAGAGGATTTGAGCTAACTTTCTTAGTATAAATGTCTGTGTAACTCAGAGGTGAACTACTGATTGAGTAGCGTTCCATACTGTACACCTCTGTGGCATTACAGTTGGCGTTCATCTATGTGTGTGTATACTGTGTGCGAGTTGTCTGTGTGTTCCTATGTCTCAGATGGATCGTTCTTCTTCTCATCTGATTACTGCCACAACACACACTTTTTAAACTCTTTTCTTTTACCACGCCAGCATGTAGTTCTGAGTGTATTTCATATTTCCTTCCAGTTTCTGTATTTGTTTCCATGGCTTTGCCAGGACTTACATCCACACTGGCTGCTGAGCCCGGCTTGCTGACTGCGATCACTAGTTATTTCCTTTATCCCTTGTATTTTATCATCTCCCTCCCGTCGCCCTTTCTCTGGCCAGCTTTTAACCTCGTCTTTTCTCCTGATTTGGTTAGGATTTTAGGTTTGCGTTGTGCACAAGTTGACCACTGATAAACACAGTGAGTCTGACTTTGTTTGAATTTAAAAAGTAAATTGTCTGGTTTTCTGTGGCGCGATTCAAGAGAGAGGAGAAAAGGAGCAAGAGAGGGAGAGTCCTGGAGAAGAACCCCGCTAAAGAGAATGCGTTAGGCTCCCACAGAGGTGTCCCGGCACGTTCACATAGTGTATCATTGCAGTCCTCCCCATGGCCGAGGGCGTGTGGTCATGAGCACCTGTGCCAGGCCACCAGGGGACGAGGAAGGCTGCTGCTCTAAGGTAAATCAGGAGACAACAATACAATTTTTCTTTTGCCTGGTGGAGGTGTTTAGGATGTGTTTTCTTTATATCTTCATCCGCCCCTAATTGAGGATGCTTTAAAATTGAATGACTAGCAGTCAAAACGTGTTTGCTTCAAGCTGAGAAGAAAAATGCTGGTGTCTCCGCTTCCAAACTGATTGCGCTTTGTACACAGCTGACAGCTCCAGTCACTTTGAGTGACTGATAAGTGGGAAGCTCTGCCACTTACCAAGAAATGCAGGCTGAAAAGAAAGGACCAGGGCCATTCAGATGCTTTGGCATGTTCAAAATAACATCTTACATCAGTCAGATCGGAAGCGCAGAGAGACATTTTAAAAAGAAGCAATGTATACAGAAGTGTGGTATATGTCCGTGGGTATATGGAGAGAAGCGGAAATCATTCCACGGGCAAATGGCTGCCAAGGAGTGAAAGAAACACATTATTCTTAAGGTCCCGATTTGTGAAAAGAGTCAGTGATTAAATTATTCACACACATTTGTGATGGGCTTTATCCCTAGATTGAAACTTCCAAATTTCAAACTATGCTTCTGTAGATCTCCAGCTAACCTATCATTGTATTATACTATCTATTATTCAAGTTGCTTTGGCCAGCTATCTTAAAGAACCTGAATGATCAAAGTGCCACCCACTTTCTGGATCATAGTTTTCACAAGAGGGAGTATTCCACTTTGTATCCTTCTATCTTGTACAAATATTTAATATTTAAAAGTGCATATTTAAAATATCTTGCCTAATCTAACCAAAATGACATATTATAAAAATAGGGTGAGGATTTCTTTTAATTTCAAACATAATGTTAAGATTTTTCTAAAGAAAGACTATATAGATTCAGTGCATTATACAGGTAGAAAATATCTAAACATGGTCTTTTTTTGAATTCAGTAATTAGGCATGATTAGAGATGTGCATAGTATATGCACATCCTTCTCTACATTTTCTCAGATTTGTATAATTGAAATATCTTGCCTACGTATTTATACAAATTATTCTCCCTTTTATTCTTATGATTCCTAACAAGATAGATGTGGTATGCCTCGGTGGTTTTCCTTTTCCTGGGAATACAATGCTATCTATTTAAATAATTTTTCAGTTTGATAACCCATACATATGTTTGTTTCAGCTAGACCACATATCCAGATTTCAGACTGGGACATGTTCAGGACAGGGAACGTACCCATGGCTAATTTTCAAGTGGCCTTCGATTGAGTTTCTGTCCTCATAGAATGAACTGAATATATAGTCACTTAATTATACTTAATGAACAGCCAACTGCTTGCTTGAAGGTTGTGATTCTGGAACTTGCCATTGTACCTTTTTCAAATGCCATGGGATAGAAAATTACCACCGTTCGTATTATTGTAACGTGATTTGGAGATATGCTGGAGGATACGCATTTGACTGAGCGGAAGAAGAACACATTAGGACCATGTGCAGCTCAGACCCATCTGTGAACTGCTCCAAGTTCTCATACGATGAGGAAGTTGCTAAACTTCACTTTCGTTCAGCTGATGTTCCTCTTCACAGCAAGGCTTTCTTGGTGATGAAGCGGCTTGGCGATTTATGTCTACTGCAAGCTGCTGACCTCGTCCGATGCCAGTTTGCTGAGTAAAGCTGAAGTAGAACATTTGGGGTCACCAAATAACCTTTTTAAAAAGGACTTTAGAGACAAACTAGTACAACTTTTCCTTCTTTTATATATTTAGAAGATATGATCCAGATATGACCATAAATAATTAGGGGCAGACCTTGTTCTCATGGGACTTACCTTAATCCTGTTTACCCTATATCAAGCAGGCCGAGGTGTGGGGCTCAGGAGCATGAAGCAGTCAGTCAGCCTGAAAGCCCATTATTAAACAGGTTTATCTTATCAGAAATTTGAAGTAAATACTAATTCTACTTCTAAAGAAATTGGAATAATATTTTGATATTTGTATACAAATTGTAAATAGCATCATTTATGGACAAATTAGGACACCTTAAATTCTAATTGATTAAAATTACCAGGAGTTCATTTTAGAAGCTATACATATGAGACTTTCTTAATTTTGTCCAATTTAAAGATTTGTGATAGTTTTTTTTTTTAGCAAAGTAATTATTTTTACAGTAAGCTGGCATTTTTATTTGATCCTTTTGAGATCAAAATGTTGAAAATCGTATCACTGGACTTCATAAACTCACAAATAAAGAAAAGAAAAAAATGATACCCCACTATGAACACATTGTCTGATGTGCTTTTCCATGAAAAGAAATGTTCCTTTGATGAACAGTAGTTGAGGCCCTTTAGAACGAAAACCATAATATTAAAAAGCACTCTAGATTTCCTGGCATGTTTCAGAAACCTAAATTAAAAAATACGATTTTTGTCTATAGAAAATACTTTCCCATTAAGTAAATGCTTTTACTTTTTTCCCCTTGTAAAATAATGCCTGTTTCCCAGTCTGCCTCTTTATGACATTTGATATGCTTCTGTGCTAGCATTTATTGGAAGTTTTATCTTTGAGTTTCCTATCATTTGAGAACATCCTTTCTTTGTTTCATAACAGGTATTTCATTCATGTAAAGAGAACAGGAAAATAAGACCTTTCTCTAAATCTCAATCTCTGGAGACATTGAATGAAGTCTCTTTTGTGATTAAAAAAAAAAAAAAAAGGATACTGCGCTTAAATGCATGACAAGCACGACTTTGAGATGAGATAGAGAGATGCTTTCACGGATGCGTCACTACTTCCCCATCTCCTCGCCAGCTTCTGGCCCGGCTTCTCGCCGGCCGTCTACTCCCTGGTCTCCTTTGTCCTTCTCCCGTGCACTGTCTCCCACCCAGTCACTCTCCCCACTTACTGCTGTGCTCATGACACAGTCACTCCTGCGCAACGGATCATCTCAGTGAGAATTTAGAACAAAAGCAATGCAGAAATAACTATCCATCCGATTTTTGTGAATAGATGCTTTCATTTAAAAAATAGTATCTGGCAGCAGAACATGCTAATAATCGTATAATAATGGAAGAGTTTGGATAACTCCTGCCTCTCACTTGTGACAATACTATTATTATATTTTATTTATAGTTCTCTTGTACGGCTCACACAAGATACAAGTAACCAAATCCCCCTTAAAGTACTGAACCAGTAGGATAGAAATTTGTCAAGAAATCTGCCCTCATCCACGACATGCTATAACTCTGGTATCCGGTGATTTTGCTTCTGAGTATAATCACAGTCACAGAAATAACAATAGCCAATGCCAGGGGAACGTAGTCAGTACTGAAAGTAGTCAATGGAAATTTTTGGGTTATTTTTATATTACAGAAAATTAAGTCACACTATTTACGCAAGCAGCTGAAGTTCCAAAACAACATATTCTTTCCCTTTGACACTTTGAGAATACTAATGCCTTGTGGTGCTACCATGTACTACTGTCTCCAGTATCATTCTTTATCTTACTGAACTTTCGGAATTCTATATTTTACCAAAAATGGGAGAGAGTGCTCTTTTCTGAGTTATATTGCAGCACAATATTTGAATTCATGTAGAATTGGTGTTCTCCATTAGCCCTCTCTCTTCCACAGAGTTTCATTAACAACCATTCCTTTCCAGTCTCTCTTTTAATTCTTTTCTCTGTTTTTAAAACATATTTCATTAATTTCCCTTTTTTAGAGACTTGATCAGATTAAAAAGAATGTGAAAATAATTTTAGCTTTTCTAATGTATCCTAAATTTCATGTCTTATAAGTTTTTTGGTACAGTCCAGTAAAAAATGAAATAATACTTAGAGAACAGAGCCCAAAAAAACTTAGAAAAATCAAACTTATCTGAGTTTTTCACAGGAAAATATGAAGGATTAAACATGGCTTGTGAGAACATATTTTGCAACCATCCTAGTTCAATTTAGATTAACCAGCTGTGATCAGACCCTGCCAAGTCCCTGAAATTACAGACCTTAAGATTTTGAGTCTGTTTGGCTCATCTCATTTTCTCGATAGAAAGATTAGAGGAAAGTTTGACCCTTACCTCTTAAGGATTTTACAGCCCCGCAATGAAAATGAAACACCTTCCAAAAAGAAGGGTTCCTGAATTTCAAAATTAAGTTTATCAAGACTATTTTAGAAGGCTTGAGCAGTTTGCATCCCAGAATCATCCACATTTTAAAAATTCTTCTACATAGTGGCATTGTAATGGCACTAGGTAGTTGCAACATACGCTCCTTTGAGGTGATTTTGTCTTTGATATTTCTGTGTCTTAAATTCCTGTGTATGACTTGATTCTATGTATTGATTCCTTTGCAGAAAGCTTTTGAATGATGTTTAAGTATCTTGAATATTCTTTACTTTTAAGATGTTCTAAGGAGGCCATTAACCTGTTTAAGAAATATTCATCTTTTCTTTATCAACAACCACACAGTCAATAAAGCAACCACTATGATTTACCTATTAAAGTCATAAGGGAAAACCTCACCAAGGTAGAATCCCCCCCCCCCCACCCCAGTGCCATTGACGGATGAGACAGAACATGGGCATAAGCTTTGTCTCTCGACAGTACAGCTTTAACCAAAAATAGCAGCAGAAAATGACCTCAGGATGTGCTGTCCTTATGTCATTACTCCTCATCCCTTCCCTCCACCTTGTCCACTATTTTTATTCCGCTCTGGCTGTGTGAAGCTGTACTAAATGCCAGTGGGGTGTCTGCTCCCATCTTCTGTTCTAATGATCTGCTCCAACTCAGGGGTCTCCTTCTCCCAGGCTGTCCTTTTCAGCCCTGCATCCCCACCTGCTTGCACAGGAAACACAGTTCCCCCCTCATGTGATCCTGAGTTGCTCTTAATCACCATGATGTGAGAGCTGCCCCAGACCTTTTCTCTGTTCACTGGTTATTTAATAGCTTCCTAAGGCAAGTGAGCAGTAATTAAGAACATGAATGTTTGCCATCGGTGGGCCAACTCAACTAATAATAATAACAATAATAAAGATTAGATACCGACTAATATCATGAAGTATAAACCATGTTTGTTTGATGCTGTAATTTGCTACTATATATATAGTTAAGAACACCTGGAACATTTTTTGGTCTTGTAAAACCAGTTGAAATTTTGTGTTAATGCAAAGTGACAAGGAACCCTTTCAGTCAGGTAGTATTCTATTCAGCTGCCATGAAGGCATTCTTGTCACCATTGAAGCAAATTATGAAGAAAATGAGAATTCTGTACAAAATTTTCAATAGTACAGTTTCTGTGATTAAAAGGGTAGACTGAGGCAGTAAGATCAGTGTTTCAAATCCTGAAGGGCCAAAGTGAACAGCGTTTATATGCATAAGCTAAGTGATGACAGAAAGTCCATTGGATTTTTTTTTTTTTTACTTTTTAAATATTTTTCTCCCATTTTATTGATATGCATAAGTGCAAAATTTAAGGTTTACAATGAAGCTGAGCATTTTGTGCACATACACATCTTGTCAAGGTGATAAGGGCTTTCCCACTCTCCTTTTGTCGCTCCCCCTTCTCACCCCTCCCTCCCTCCCCGTCCAACCCCCCTGTTTCACTTTGTTTTTCGTTTTAAGTTCCATAGGAGTTGTGCTCTGGAACTCTCATATCAGAGAGACCATACAGTGTTTCACCTTCTGCTTCTGACTCACTTCACTAAGCATGATGTTCTCAAGTTTCTTCCATTTCCCTGCAAAAGCCTCCATGCTGTTGGACTTTATAGATGCATAGTATTCCGTTGTGTATAAATATCACAGTTTGTGTATCCACTGGTCTGTTGATGGGAATTTTGGTGACTTCCACATTTTAGCTATTGTTAGTTGTGCTGCTATGAACATGGGTATACATGTATGTCTGTTATGTGTTGTTTTGACCTCTTTTGGAAATATCCCAGGAGGGATGTTGCTGGATCGAAGGGGATATTTATTTCCAGTCTTTTGAGAAATCCCTGTACTGCTTTCCAGAGCAGTTGTACGAATTTATGAGCCCAGGGTAGAAACACAAAGGTGCTTTTCTGGGTGTGGACAGCAACCTTATCTCTAAGCATGTCTCGCAAGGGCAGTTGGGAAGAGGACAGTGGGGAGAATAATAGTATGTTCCGTCCAGGCTGTTTGAGTCAATCCTAGATCACAGGATTTGGAAACAGGAAATTTTACTTTTTAAAAAATTGTCTTAGAGGATTTTTTTTCAGGCAGATCATTGAATACCCTTGATTCCTCCCATCTTCATCTGGACTCTGGGAAGTTTAGTGTCCCACACACCTGACATTAAAAACAAAATCAAATACAGTGTTGTGAGAGCGTGCTTTGTAAGTTACAGCGCCACAGAACAGAGGTCTGTGCTTGTCAATCGGTTTTTGCCTCCTGTGTTTCATCTCAACATGCTGAACTTGAAATTTGAGTAATCAACCCTTTACAAAAGCTTTTTGTTTGTTTGTTTGTATGTTCCTTTCTTTGGTTGTTTTCTTCCCTGCAGGGAAGGAAGAACAGGAGAAGGGAGCTGCACAATTAGAAATTTAGTTCACAATTGA
Source organism: Ctenodactylus gundi (assembly GCA_004027205.1). NCBI lineage: Eukaryota > Metazoa > Chordata > Mammalia > Rodentia > Ctenodactylidae > Ctenodactylus > Ctenodactylus gundi. Next base: position 110,807 of record PVKB01004673.1, read on the forward strand.
TATAATCAAATTTAATATGAGGTATATATGTTAGTGTGGTTTCCAAAGGAGTTTGTGTGATCACAATTCCATATCCCAGGATTGTACCTTACACCTATCTCATTGTCATACATATGAAATAATACATGCAACTATTAGAATAATGGGAAAAACTATTGTCAAACACAACCATTACTATTTGAAGGCCCTCTTTTCTTCTATTAATTATTAACAACAGTCTATGCTGATTTTAAAACATGTTGATTTAACCTGAGTGAATCCGAATTTAGACATTTGCCTGTTTTATAGACATTCATGTTAGTTGTGTTGTGTAGAGACACATTAAATCCCATGATTTACTGACATTTTATTTTCATCAGATCTTGTGTGTGTTCCATAACTTAGCTTGTATCTAGAACTTCAGACTCAAAATTTTCGTAAGCTTAAAATACTAAAATCATATATATATATATATATATATATATATATATATATATATGAAGAATTTAAATCAGTTTTTGGCTATGGAAATTTTATCTGGAGACCAGAAAATATCTAAGTTAATCCTAAATTCTCTAATGTCAGTTTATCATGTGTGGACACCATACAATGAAATAAAGGCTCCTTGTTAACTGAGTTGTCCAGTGTCCTTTGAGGATGAGCATTTCTTTGGATAGCGATGATCGGACTCGGTGCTGCCACTGCCTGCTTTAACCCTGATGCTCCTATACAGAATCCATCCTTGAGAAGGAGTATATGGGAACAGTTTATTCTTTGCCACAGCCAGCGTCTTGCCCCCAGCCGGGTCCAATAACCTGGCTTGGCTGCAGTTAGTGGATAACCACTGAAGTAGTTACTGGCCGTAAAAGTTGTTAAGGTACTTAGAGTAATAATGGCCTCTCTGCAGAGGAGAAATAAGTACGTAATTTCTCTCTGACCTTTTATATGTTATTGATCTGTCATATAACACAAAATTAAAATGGGTTCAAATTGTAATCATTTTTTTCATTTTGAAACATTAATTTTATATATTCGCATTTGCTTCAGCCTATGTCACTAATCAGGTGGTGCTATGTAAAGAGACACTACTTTGCTTATAAGTTCTAGAAAAAAAATGGGTCTATCAAGGCCATCATGCACTGCCTTAAAAGAACCCTGTGCATCACAAAGAGACAGTTATCAATGAAGCAGTTCCATGAAATCCTATCACATACTAATTTTGGCATTCAATTAATATAAATTCTTCCTGTTTGTACATCTTATAATATGCAGATATTGAACTAATAAGATTTATTAAGAATAGCACTATGTAAAATTCAAGTGGTACATTAAATTGCATTTTTAAGGAAGGAAATTTTTTTAAAAATTTTTTTTCTTATTTTTCACTTGAAATTTTGCATATATTTAATCAAGTTAGGTCAAAGCAAGTACATACTTTTATAGAAAATGGAAGAGAGCTATAGGTGTACTGTCAAATATTTAACTTTAGTTATGAAAATTAGCCTCTTGCCATTGTCTGTACTATTTGTATAAAGCACTTAAAGTTTTATCTTAGAGAATTAGCGAGAACATTAACTTCTATTGTATATTTACACTAAGGAATATTATCAGAAAGGATAAGACACACATACCAAGAGAACCATGACCAGTAATAGCCAGTATATGCTAGGTGAATAAAGCTTACCAAGGATTCATATATTTAGAATATGTGTATTTGCAACATGTACACATATGATAAACTAGGGAAGATATTTATGGTTTCTAGAATTATTAATAATAGAACATGAAACTTAGAACTGCGTATTACCACACAACACTGATGATTGAGATAATTCTGGGGGAACAAATATCCCAGAAATCCTCTAGAGCTTCATTAGTGATCTAGATTCTCTAGACATTTGTACATTTGTCCAGTATGCTGCTGGACTAAACTTTTCATTCACTGAACTTATAACTGCCACTATATATGACCTTTAGTCCTGGTAGAACAAATTGCCATAAACTTGGTGACATACATAATGAACATGTATCCTCTCATAGCTGTAGAGGTCAGTCTGAAATTTAGGTGTGTAGGAGGCTCTTTCCAGAGACTCTGAGGAATTCTCCATCTTTATTACAAATGATTGAATGGTTAATTGAGGCAGGGTTCCGTTCTGCGGTCCAGGCTGGTTCTGATCTCACTGTGTACCTCACACTGATCTCAAACCCATCGCCATTCTCCTGCCTTAGCTTCCTCAGTGCTTGTATTACAGGTGTATGCCACCGCACAGGTGTTACCACAGGTGTGTGCCGCTATGCTCGGCTTATGCGGCACTGGAAGATCAAACTCAAGGACATCTTCTTGCTTAGGAAAGCACTCTAACTTCCGAGCAACTTGTTTATATGTCTTACCTCTTATGTTCCTGTACTTGAATCTATTTAAGCACTTTCTCTCCCCCTCCGTATGTAAGTTTGTCTGAGCGTGTGCATGTCTTTGTGTCTGTACATACCTGTACATATAACTTATTGCATAATAAGCAAGATATTTATTAAAGAAGTGACTTTATCCAATAAAATATTATAGAAATAGAACTAACTCTGTTCCATGAGGAAAAAGCTAAAACACTTCATCCCTTCTCGGCTCCAAGGTTGTTGAAATATTGCACTGGAAAATTTTCCATTTAAAATTTGCTAATAATAATAATACAAATAATATTACTCCATAATAAATTTTTCAAAACCCACATGGCTTCTTAGGTCAGTATTGCATCTAAAATTCTATTGCATGGCCATATCCGTGATGTGCGATTTAACATTTTCCTCCCAGGTTTAGTTATTGTTCATGTATAGGTCACACATATGTGTGCAGAACCACGTAAATAAGTTGGCTTCTAGAACCATTAGGAGAAACGTCATGATATTAGAATCCTGTTTAAATTAGCAGCAGAAGAATGAATGTCCTTATTCTCTATTTCCTGTCTATAATCATTTCTCCTGAAACAAAATTAAGGTAGATCTATTAGGATGTTTTTTTAGTGTACTTGTTGTTACAGCTGAATTATAGGGATACTGCTATACAAATACATGTTTCTTTTTTCTTGTTTGTAAAATACCAAGGGCTGAGTATACCAGAAGACACTTGCATCACCAGGCTTTGTAAAGGTCCCAAACCCATTTTGTTTGTTCCCAGCCTCATATATTGTGTGTGTGGGCGGGGTGGGTGTTTTGAACATCGTGTGGTAGTGATTTTTAGTTCTAGTTAATACAGAAGGCTTCCACGTAGAGAGGTGATTTCCATGGTGATGATACATATTTAAATGTGCACGAAGTCTAGAATATTAAACATACCATGTACTAGCATTCTATCTCTGAAATACCAACTGTAGGTCCTATGGAAGATGCCTCGATCTGTGACTTTGTGGTCTACAAATGACTCAATATTATCACCTGTCTCCAATCACTTGATGTCTTCCTGCCTGAAATCCATTTTCTGTCATAGAGTTGGGGCATGATGTTTGTCTCCATGACATCCATGTCTTATGCTGTTTCCATTTTTCTACCCCATATAGCAGTGGCTGCCTAAGGATTCTCACTCCACTAGTCTCTCTCTCTCTCTCTCTCTCTCTCTCTCTCTCTCTCTCTCTCTCTCTCTCGTCAGCTTTGTGCACAGCTGTGAAATCAGTGTTTTTTCAGGAAAGCTTTCCTAATGTTCATTGTTTGTTCAAACATTTAAACATCTTTATGGCTTCTGTCTACAAAATAAAATGCTTTGTTATGACCTGCCACTGAAAATCCTCTACGATTTAGAGCTAGCTTACTTTTCAAACTTTATTTTCTATGATTTCCTCTTGTGAACTTGATCCAAGTATGTTGCCTATGCATCTCTTTCCATATTTCTTATACTTTGCAGTTTTGCTTTTGCATTCATATGGATTTCTCTACCTGAAATAATATTCCCTGATACTCTTCTCCCTGTTAAATATGGCTACATTCACTAAGGTCAGATTGGCATGTTTCTTTATCCATGATTCCTCAGTTTTCTTAGAGTAAAAACTCCTCTAATCTCCTACAGCATTTACCTACCATTCTATACCTCTTATATTGCCAGGCATTCTGTCCTTACAATATACTGATTTAAGCATCTTTTTTTATCTCTTCCAAATATAGGGAGAATCGAGGTAGCATTAATCTTTGGATTCTGTAGCACATAGTTTGTGTCTCTTAGGAAAATCTGCTTCACCTTGTTGAACCATTTATTGAAAGGTACTTACTTTTCAGGATCCTTATCGCAAAAGGATAATACTGATAAAGAAATAATTTTATTTCAGAAAATAAATGATATATTATTAGTCAAATCACTATTTTTTACAGCCAGCAATATTTTAGATTACTCTGTGAAATCTATAGAAGTTCAAGTTAATTTCTTAGTCAATTTCTAAAGAACATGGAAATGATGCCTATTTTGAAATACTAGTAGCATGATGAGGAAAACACACGCAAACCAAGTGACAAAAACAGGCCCTGAAAGGAAAATGTAATCTTAAATACATGCTAAGTATTTTGTCATTTTAATTTTAGGTTAAGTAAAAAGTCCAAATCTAAAATTCAGTCTGAGCAGTGAAGTAGTCCCGTAAGTCATACAACATGATCACTGCTCTCTGTGGATTCTATCCTCATCTCTAGTGGTGCCTCGCCTGGGTCAGAATGAAGTTGCTTGTGCCTATGTCCTTCTTACAACAAGCTAAAGTCACAGACATTTAGTATGCAATGTGCTCCTGTGAAGTGACCCAGTCCCTCAGGATGGCCAGGACTGAGCGCCTCCATAGTGGGGAAGTTCCACAGTTGTCCTTGTTGAAAAAGTAGTCTAACAAGCCTAGTCCTATGCTAGGCTAGGAGATAGTCCTATCTAGTACCTGGTGGAGATAGATGACCTAAAGCGCTTGCCTGGAAGCAAAATTAATCTCTCAGTCAGCCATTTTGACCATTCAAAAAACAGGCTTTTTATTAGATTAGAAATGGGGTGGAAGTGGTTGAAGAGCAGAAACTTTAAATCCGATTCAGTGTTTTATTTTATACCTCGACAAAGAGGCCATCTTATTTGTGACATTAACCATTTGAACACCATAGAGAATTTTTTAATCCATTAAATTAAAATGTCTTGAAATATATATACTTTAATCATGGATATACTGTTTTTCATAAGATTTGTAATCATACTTTTTGTAGATTGCATATAATGCACATCTTTTATACCCCTTTTACATCATTTTAAGTATGTTTATGACTATGCTAGATCAGGACAGATGTATCCACAGAGAAGTAGTTTACATTGACATAGAATGTGAACTTACTGATTTATTTAATGTAAAAAATTTCAATTTATAATATTTTAGGTTTTAAACTGGAGATTTTTCAACAAATTCTTTCAGATATATTTATTTGAATCTCTTTATGTTGATTTTGTGTTTTTAAAAAGCCTATTTTAAATAAGTATATTTTAATTAGAACTAAAACAAATTAATTTCTATTTTTACATTTTTTATTTTTTTCCCCTAGCCAGAGATAATATAAAGTGCAATGTGTTTTGTTCCTCTGTACTATGAAACTCTCTGAGTTTTAATTATTGCTAGAAGTTTGGATATAAAGTTCGCGTGTTCATATCTAGCATGTTTTTCATTGTAGATTACCCACACTACTCAATCCCATAAGAATTTATTTGAATAATTAGATAGACTTTATCCAGCAATTGCCTTTCTTATTTGTGGGATTTATGTGTATCCTAATAACTTCTGGTCTTTGATTTCAATCGTGAGTACAAGCACTGCATGTAAGTAAATATTTCATACCAACACCAGTAATTGGGGAGAGATCATCCGACATCTGTAATTTGTGCTCTTTTATCTGCTTTTACGGCTGACTCATAGTCTTTATCTTGTTTGCCTTTTGTTTATTATTATATACCAAATTGTTTTTAAACAGTTACACAGGGATTATATCCCTTGGGAACGGTCCATTACATTTTGAATATCAGTGCTCTTCCAAGTTATTTCAGCCATGGCATTAATCTCACTTAAAGCAATAAAGAGCAAATAGTGGTAAGAGGCAAGATGCATAAAGCATTACTTTAAACAGTTAAAAATAAAGGGGGAGAGATGTTAAATGTTCCCTCTCTAGGAGCTCCTGCCGCTCTTGATACATTTATGTGCAACTGAGCAAGAGAAAAGTAGCAGTGGGATTATTAGTGGAGAGGGAAGCTTACAAGGGACATGAAAAGGGGACCGCTTCGCTTTCTGGTTCCTTTCTTCCAGCAAGCAGTTAAAAAGAGAGAATCATTTAAACGAGCTCCCGTAGAACTCTCTTTTATTGGCTTCTTTTCTTACGTAAAGTTACCAACAGGTTCATTCATAAGGTGATCTTGAAGGTTGTTTGACTGTCACTGAGCCACAGCTAAGGTGGTTTGTAAAGGGTACCACCCAAGTATAAAGATGCCTGGTAGGAAAATAAGGCCTTTATACAAAAAGAGCAGCAGCCCATCAGATCTTTCCTTTTCAACCAGGCAGGTCCCCCCCTCAGAAAGATTAATTACAGTCAGGTTGAGAAGATAGCCTTGCTGCGCACCTGTGTGTGTGTGTGTGTGTGTGTGTGTGTGTGTGTGTGTGTGAGTGTGCTTGCGTGTTCTCCCCCTCAACATTAGAAAGATAAAGGGTGTGATTAGTGTGCACAAAGTCTGTGATCAAACCAGCTCAGGGGTTTGTGACAGGAAGTTCAAATACTTTGTGGATCACTGGTGCTGACAGGTAGATCACACAGGCCTTAAACAGATGTTTAGTGAGAAGATGAAGGTGTGGGATCTCAAGCGCGCAGGGCTCTTTGACTTGGCCGCGCTCCTCTGTGAAGTATTCAGCATTGCCAAAGAGCCCCCGCCTCTCAAAAGGGCAAAAAGCTTACTAACAAGCCTCCATTAAATCTCAACCTCTCCTTTATTGTCAACATTAAATACAGCTTAGATTTCAAAGTTACTAAACTTTCTACAGGAACTGATGACTCTGACCACACTTTATTCTTAATGTTTAGAATGCTCATCGATTACCTTTCAAGGGTTTCTGCCTCCTAAACTGTGTTTGAGAGGGTCAGATGGAACAGGTTATATGGTCAAAATAAATTGCATTAACTAAAACCCAGAAATATTCATGTAATGTATTATGGTTTTGGTAGACAACCTTAGGATAATATTGAATAAAATAATTCATAATCATAATAATCTATCAAGCATGCAAATGTAATAACTTTCATGTGAATTATATTTCTTTAATAATTCTTTACAAGTATGTATAATAAGTAAATGCTATGAACTCCTACCTCCTTATTATTAGTAGTAGTGTTGTATGTCTGTGTGTGGGGGGGGTGTGTTCAGGGGATAGTATTAGAGATTGAATTCAGGGTTTTTACACTGAACTACATCCCCAACTCATTTTTTAGTTTTGATTCTGAGACTGAATCTCACTAAATTCCCCAGATTGGATTCAAAATTACAGTTTTTCTGCCTCAGCTTCCTAGTGCACTGGGATTACAGGCCTGAAACACTAGGCCTGGCTCTATTTGCTTATTTAACAAGAAAAAGAATTTATGTGTTGTGGGCATATGCACGAAAGTCTAGATATGTACATGTGTATAACCCAGAGCTAAACTGATAAACGTCATCATTTATTTTATCATTTCATTAGTATCACAGAAAATGTGGATCTGAGACTTATGCCAGTTGGATTAATGTCTTGCTTATGATACACCATTGGTAGGTGTTATTATAAATTTCCTCATCTTTGTTGTGTGCAGAGTCATACAAACTGGTGGAAAGGAATATTCACTGAGACTTAGTATTTCCAAGGTCTTCAAGCCATAACTCTATGAAAACATCCTTGGCAATTGTTAGGAAAACATTTATATGCAATGTACAAGCTAATGGGGGAGACGGGTTGTTTTTTACATAGGTTGCACATTCTAGTGGCCATTTTTCAACTCTTTTGTTAGTAAATTTGAGTCAAATACGATATGGCTGTCAATCTTAACACCACAAGATGACCATGAGTGAACCTGTATGCGTACATATATATTGTGGAATATTGTGTAGGACTACAATTTTAAAATAATAAAACTTTTATATCAAAGCAAACAATAAATAAATAGGGGCTGGAGGAATGGTTCAGTGATTAAAGGACTTGCCTAGAAAACACTATGTCAAGCGCTAAGTACCAGAGTTTCCTTCCCCAGCACCACACAAACTGGGCGTGGTGGCTCATGCCTGTAATTCCAGTACTCTGGAGAGAGGCTAAGGCAGGAGAATGACTGTGATTCCAAGGCCACTCTGACCTCTATAGTGAGTTCAGGACCAGCCTGGGTTACAGAGCAGAACTTACCTCAAAAAAAGTAAAAAATATTAAATGGAAGAAGAATCGAAGAATTGGAAGAAGTAGAAGAGGTAGATGAGAAGCCAAAGAATAGGGTCAACCATCACTATTTAATGGAAAAGGCTATGGAGTTCTGTTTCCTGTTATCTATGATAGGGGTAAGACTTCCTTTTAGATGTCATATTGTTAATCTCCTTTACCTATTCTCCCAATCTGTTTTCTCTTACCCACATCATTGAGAATCCAAAAGTCGTAAACATTAAACCAGTACTTATTGAAAATAGTATATGGGAGATACAACTAACATTCACAGACAATAGAAAGATGAATAAAGAAACAGCCCTAGTTTCTCGGGAGTTTAGATGTAGGGGCAAATATGCCACATAGTATAGGAACTTAAAATTGTTTTGATATATTTTTAAAACTACCTTGTGTGCTCACGTGTGTGTGGGGGTGGGTGGGGGTGGGTGTGAGTGTTTTCTCATGAGAAATAAAGGGAAAGCTCCTCTGGTATATAGCTTAAAACGTTCACACTAAGCATTACTTTTCCTTTCCCTAATTGAGTCTGTAAAAATGCATCCTGCATTTCAGTCACCTTGAAGGATCTCTTCTATTGCAGTTGACTTAGTCTCTGGTACATCAGACAGGAAACAATTTTTCTCTGTCCTGCATTTTTCACTCCTTGATTTTTTTTTCCTTTAAAAAAAAGAAAGAAATTTGTTGTTTGTAAGCAACTTCCGCAATTATTTCTTACCCAGAGTGTGGGACTGCCTGTTTGAATGTTTCCAAGAAAGTATTGTTCTTATGTGACAACAGGTCAGGAAGACTCTGCATTAATTACACTAACATATGGTTATTAACAGATTCTAGCTCAGGGAGCAATACTTTACAATGTTATCTTCCACATAGTCAGATGTTAGCCATATTGTCAGTGCTGGCAGCTATTGTTTCACTCATTTACTTCACAGAGCTAATTACTCCCTAATAATAACTTTACCTTGGAGTTTTTCACTTGCTTGTGCCAGCAAACCTGTTCACACTACATATGCTAATTATTGGCACTTATTCATTATGTTAAGATAGCTTTAAGTTCAAGCTGTGCAGCCTGGCTTTCGGTATGGAGCCAGCTGGCTGCAAAGTTCCACCTTTTTTTGCTAAAGTCATTAAAAGTTTTAATATGGGCCCATCTTGTTCTCTTTACAAGATCAGTCTTTCAGGAATTCAAATGAATGTGCAGTTACCCATGGACAATTGCAAATTATAGTAAGAAGGTCTTTGGTTTCTGCTAGAAACTCTGAAAGCTTATACACATTGTGGCCTTTTTCTGTTAGGTTAGCAAAGATGGATGAATTCTTTTAAACTATCTGGGTTATTTAAATCTATTTGATTACGCCGTACACAAATGTACATGTGTGTGAAAGGGTGCTCACACCTAATTGTGAATATGGACACTCTGCCGTTAATTTCCCTTCAGAATAGGTCTTACTCATTACTGCTATTTAATTGATGCATTTTGAAATGATACAGAATCTTCAGTGTTCCTGTTGGTGTAACATCTTTTCTGAGATCCTCTCAGAAATCCTTTTCTTATTAATTTTTCTTACCATTTCTCATTTCAAGAGATTTAGGATCAATGCCAGGGCCAAAGATTGTGCTTGAACTCTATTCAGGATTCCCATTGATATCAGCAGGAGTTAATATTTAAGTGTTGTTTTCAGTCAAAGTAAAATATGGTTTCTCTAGTTTTAATGAACAAATAGCTTCATTTGGTCCACATCCAAATATAATTAGTAACTACTACCACTCAATTAAATACCCAACTTTGATGAGTATGAATCAAAATGGATTTGACCTTTTTAAGGGTGGTAAATTTTAGGGTAAATCTTCTGAGAAGTAGAAAAGAATATACATCCATGCACAGACTCTGTTTAAAACACTTTTTCATCTTAAAAATAACTTTTAAAGGGCTCAACCTTCTAATCCTCACCTTGATGCAATGATTCTTTCATAGCTGTTAATATTGCAGAGTTGGTACTAAACATAGGAATCAGGAAATAGGTACGTAATAAACCTGGGAAAGACATTATTTTACTCAAAAGAGAAAATTAAGACGGAAGGATTTATTTCAACAGTGAGCAAAACCAGGATCTTTGAGTTGTCCTCTCAGTTGTGTATTTCGTGGGACCAATCTTTTTTTCTCACCTATCTATTTGTAGTTAAATGTGTAACTTGCTATTGGGATACTCGTGGAGGGTATGTATTTTAGCCTGTGGATCACCGTGTTCCAGATTTTCTAATATTTGAGGATTGGTGTAATTTAGTGTATTTGGGGGTATACAGATGCAAAAGACGTGTGGGAACACACAAAATAAAAGCAGAAATAAAAGAGACAGTAAGCGAGTTTTAGTTTCACCCTCCGGGATCTCTATGAGTGGGAGTCCTGGGCAGAGGGAGACAGACCCACCTACCGGGTACGGAGAAGTGGGAAGCATGGCATTAGGAACCCACCTTTGCCAGGAGGCCCGAAAATGTTTCCCCTGGATCCAAACCACTAGGAAAGATTGTTTACATCTTAAATAAGAATATAATAATGTGGTTGGTTAATAAAAAGTAGGTAGTCAAAGCTGTTGAAATTAATATTTTTGCAAGTGTGGATATTGATTCAAGTTGGGAAATAAGGATTTTATTGGAATTAAATGATGTGCTTATAAAGATTAACCATTCATGTATTCATTTAATGTATCAGTCTATAAGTTACCCATTGCTATATTTAGATGAATAAGAAAAAAATTTGAAAGGAGGAAAAAACATTTTTTATATAAAAACAAACATCTAGTAAGTATCAGAGCTCCTGACTATATTCCTGGCTAGTCAGGGGGCTGAGGCAGGAAGGTCACAAGACTAGTCTAACTTAGGCAACTTAGGTAGACCATGTGTCAAAATTTGTAGTAAGAGACTGGGGGCATAGCGCAGTGATTAGAGCCCTTTCTAAGGCCTGTGAATCCTGGAGTTCAGTCCCACCACACCACATCCTAGCTGGACATAGTGACTCATTCCTTTAACCCCAAAACTCAGGAGGCTGCGGCAAGAGGATTACCATGAGTTTGAGGCCAGCCTCGGCTCAGTAGCGAGCTCGGGACCATCATGGACTACGGAACATTACACTGTCTCAAAATAAATAAATAAATGTAAAAAATGCCAATGAGTAGGTCATTGGAGAGTGTTTGCTGAGCATGCTCACGGCCCTGGGTTGTAAGACCACAAAATAGCACAGTAAGATCAAGCATTCCCACAAAATTAGCTGTACTGAAGTAAAAGACACGTTTTATTTAAATTTTTTCAAGAAACCTTAAATTTCCATTGTATTTTTCCAACATCTGTTAATAAAGACTGCTTGTATGATTGTAGGTTGGACTTCAGATGTTCGCTCTGCCACGGGGACTGGCACATTCTGAGCACACCACTATTCCTATTCAGAGTAGCTGGGAAGCTCTCCCAAAACAAAGTCGCGTTCAAACCGCGGTGATTAAGAGCTGTCAATGGGAAGTCTAAATAGACCATCTTAAGTTCTTTGATATAATTAAAAAGTTCTTTAGTTTCAATGAAGCTACAGATAAAAAGTAAGGACAAATAGTTCAGGAAAAGTACAAAACTTAAAATTTTAAACCCTTAAATACTTTATGTCAAATCATAAAACTGAGACACCTGTGTGTACATTTCAGTTTGAGGCTTTTTTGAGATTTCTCCTAGATATTAACATAATAAAAACATTTAGTCATTTATTAGTAGTTAGCAGTTAGTGTACAATAAGTAAGGACTCATTGAGTGACTCTCTCCTTTCTGGGTAATCAGGTTTCATTTTTTTATTTAATGTGAATAATTTCTGTCACCTTGATTCATACCTACATATCTAAAGAAACTATACACACTTTGTACTTCCTACAGGGAAAGATTTGATTTTATTACCATCTTCTCCAAATGCTAGAGGGCAACAGCAAAGAAAAAGGATTTTTTGGAGTACCTTTTTTTTTTTTAAAACTAGAAAAGTATGCTTACATTTTGCACACTATCAAACTCCCCAGATTGGAGGGCTTTTACTTACGTGTGCAGATTGGCAGGAGCAAGTGTGTAAGGGCTCTTCAAGCTATAGGCAGCTAGTATCTACCTGACATCTTAGCGCTCTAGAAGGCTTAGTCAGAATGATCTCATTTTTGAGTGCAAGTTAGGCAGTTTAGCCCAAAATGAAAAATATTAACAGGGCTATATTGTAGCTCAGTGGGAAGGCCCTGCATTTAAATGCCCAGTACTTGAAAAGAAAAAGGGGAAAAAAAAAACCTCTGTAATGCAATTTTTCTCTTATGAGTAGTAAAGAAACATGTCAAGAAATAAAAATGAGAATGAAAAAACTTTAAGTTGAGTTTAGAACTCCAGAAGGTAACCTACTACACAGTAAACTAACACAAAGGCTGGACTTACACTGTGGTCAAATGCCAACACCATCATTTGCATCAGAGAAGATGCTTGGAGTGGTATGCTTTAACCCCAGTTATCCTCATTAAAATAGACTATGTTACGCTACAGAATCTACCAAGCTCCTAAGAGCTAAAATCTAAAAGATGTAAATTTCACTTATATTAAGTGTTGTGTGTAAACAACACTTTGCTCCCATGCTTATCAACCCAACATCAAGTAGTAAGTAAGATCTCTGATCTAGGATATGAGAGTCTAATGGCAGAAAAGATAAGGCGACAGGAAAAGTGAAGTAGATTTACAAAAAAAGAAAAAATTCAGAAATTATACCCATGATTCCCACTTGTGTTTTATAAACTATTTCCCCTCACATGGCGTGTTATTCAGCTCTTTGTTGCTGTGACAAAATGCCTGGGAAGAGCAAAGGAGGATAAATTTATTTTTTTGCACATAATTTCAGAGGTTTCAGACCTTGGTCAACTGGCCCCAGTGTCTTTTAGACTATGGCAAGGCAGAAACATTGTGATGGAGGATGGCTGCTTTCCTCATGTCACCTGGCGAACAGAGAGCTCGCATAAAAATAAGATGCTGTGGAAAGATATTTACCCCAAAGACGCATCCCACGACCCAAATCTCTTCAGCTAGGTCTCTCCTCATAAATTTCCATCACCTCCAAACACTTATCATCATCAATCAGTTGACGAATTCATAGATGCAGTCAGAGTCCTTATGTTCCAGTCACCTTTCAAAAGTCACACCAAGGAATCTTGCTGCGTGGGGGCCAAGATTTCACCTCAAGGGTCTTTAGGAGATATTCTAGGTCCAAGACATGATACATGGACCACCTTGACACCATAGATAGGCGTACTTTGTATAGTAGGACATTAGCTATTTCACAAATAAATTCTGCCTCAGCAATACTTAATTTGACCTCAGTAGTCCCTAGAAAACTTATAAAGTAAAACCATACAGAATAAAATAAACTTTCCTCTGAAGGAAACCATCTCTAATTTATTTCCCCAACATTATAACAGATTCAGATTATCAGAACAGAGACCCAAAACTAAAATTGCAAAACACAAGGAAATTAGATCAAGTAATTTGAAAAGGTAAATCAAGACTTTCCTCCCAACTCTCCTATTATCTAGGAAGCAGTTTTAAATGTGAAAGTTTAGAGAACTTAGGTTAAGAGATCAAAAAAGTTATGCCAGGCTAATACTAGCTAAAAGAAAACTGGAATGGCTTTACTAATACCAAAGTAGGTTTCAGAGCAAAGAATATGAAGAGATACCAAAAGTCATTGCATTATCAAAACATGGTCAAGTCATCACAAGGACATAAAAATTCTAAATGTCTGTTCACTTTGTTATAGAGTTTAAATAACATGAAATAAGACCTAAGAGTATTTAAAGGATTACAAAGCAAATTCACAATTACAGTTGTATATGTCAATAATTCTCTCTGTATAATTTACTGAAGAAAAATTAGTAGTATATGTACTATGCAGTCTTGATTGGTACTTGTAGAACACCACACAAACCAACAGCAGAGTAATTACTTTTTAAAGTCCACTTACAAAATTTAGAAAAAAGATAAGATTAGAGGTCATTAAAAGTCTCAATACTTTTAAGTATTAAGAAATTTCACGTATCTCTTCTTATAAGATGAAATTAAATTGAAAGTCAACAAATAATAGCTGGATATGTGCAGTTCATTTGAAAATTAAATGACAACTTTAAAATAAGTCATGAATTGAAGAAGCCACAGGAAACTAAGGAAATATTTTAATATTTGGAACTAAACAAAAATGATAATATAAGCTAATAAGCAAAAATATTTACCAGATTAATACAATTTCTATTATAAATACATTATCAAAGGAATAGTTATCTTAGTAGATATAGAAAAACACTTAACAAAAGCTAACATTTCAGGATAAAAATCAGCAATCTATAAATAGAAATTTTTCAATCAGATGAAAGATTTCTATAAGAAACATATAACTATCATTATATTTAATGCTGAAATACTTGACATTTTCCCCCAAAATTGCTCTCTCTGTAAGTTTTTGTAAGTCATTTTACTGAAGATTTTTTCCTGTAATGCCGTAAGTCAATAAAAACTAAAAAATATGCAGAATGGAAACAAAGATTAAAATGCATTTATTCACGTATTTAATATGATCAGCTGTGAGAAAATTCTGTGATATCTATTAGAAAAAATGCTAGTGAGCGTGGCAAGGAAAGAAAATACAAAATCAATATACAGAATTAAAAATTCTATAATTAGAAGCAAGAACAAATGCAAATGCTTCAAAATATCTAAAATGTCATAAAAAATGTGTAAGTCCACAAATGTAGGCCTGTCATCCCAGCACTCTGGGAGGCTGAAGTAGAATTGCAAGGTCAAGCCCACCTTGGGCAACTTAGTGACTTGGGAGACTTTGTCTAAGCATCAAAGTTAAAAACGGTCCAGGATACACTTTAGTATTAAGACTCTGGGTTTAATTACCAGTACCACAAACCAAAACCAAAACAACAACAACAAATACTCAAGGATAAATTTTCCAAAAGACTTGTGAGGTCATCTATATAACTAAAAGTTCCATTATCCTTTGAGGAACACATCCCCCTGAGTGGACTTTTCTACCTAGGCCCCACCTCTTAAAGGTTCTATCACTTCCCAATTTGTCCTTAATTAAAAAGAAGATACAAGTAAATACTCCAAAGTATACATTCTGCTAATGCAAACACTAAATAGACAATAAAAGAACCTTAACAATATATTTCCTAATAATCTTTTAAAATGACGAAGTGTTATAATTTATGCAAATGGTTCAGTTAGAAATAAGTCCTGAATTTCTTAATAATTATTAAATAAAAGGATTTTGTGATTCAGAAATCTTCCCACAGAGGACCAGGCCATTTTACAAATAGGTTCACCAAATATTCAAAGAATATCTCATCCCAGTAATACATTCTTTCAGATAATAGGAAAAGAAATTAAACTGTTGTCTATGTTGATACAGTCTTCTCTTGAGGTTCAAAGACAAAAATATATAAATAATGTATAAAATTCAATATATACTTATGTAATATTTTAATGTAATCATGTTACTATACTTATATACTATATATTTATAATAAAGATATGAATATAAATATACATTATATTTTAATATATAATTATATAAAATAACATATATATAAATTTAAAGGCTTAGAACTATGAGTCTAAACACAGAAAATAATGTAACAAAAAACAGAACTCTTGGTGATCCCATTGCAGCTGCTTTGTTTCATGCCTAAACCCTCTGCTGCCTTCCTTACATTGACTTTTTAGTGAACTTTCAACTGATGCCCTTGGCTTTGGCCTTGGCTGCCTCTCTAAATTCCCCTTCTTCGTTGTTTCTAATTGGTCGCTCTAAAAGGAAGAGTTTCTGTCTTCCATGCTTAAATCTTTTACCAACTCTGCTAGTTCTTCTGGAATCTCAGCAGAGCAGAGATGAGTCATCGCAGTTCAGTGTGCTGTGTGCACCCGTGTGTTCACTCTGGGAAGAGAGAGAAGGAGACCAGAGCCAGAGCTCAGGAAGGTACGTGTGGAACTCAGCCCAAGCCCAATCCTCAAAAGAACTAGGAGTGAGTCTGTTACGCAGAGACAGGGACTTTTCAGGCAAGCACTGTGACAAATGAGAAAACCATTGATAAACTAGCAAGCTAGGCTATCCAGGCTGTGAGTCTTTAGATGTTAGAAAAGCAGAAATGTGGGAGGCTGGCTTGGCAAGAGATGAGGTGGCGGAGGAAGTCAGGTCAGCCACTCAGTATCATGAGGAAATATGACTTTATGGTCCAGGATAGGCTTCTGTCAAGAAGTCTTTTTAAATAGAGAGATTTGCATTTTGGTGTGATGATTTAAATCCCACAAGGCACTGTCCCTATGCTGTATTTCCCAAAAGTCCAATCACATAAAAATCACAATCCTAAAAGACTGAAATCCTGAAGGTTGACATCTTGAGAGGCCCTATGTTCCGTCATGCATTTCACCTTTGCGTCAGTTCCAGTACTGACGATACAAGTGGTACAAAGACTTTTAGAGAGTTCGTTTTGTGTTTTGCAAATTTGACTGCAAAAAATCATTTTCACAGTATTGACTTTGTGTGTAAGCATTGCGCGTGTATATAGAAACATTGAACTTGCTTAGTAACTGTAAAAGATGTCCCTTTCTATACTTCCATATTTGTGAGAGAGAAATTTTCTCAAGATCCTGGCTCTGTTCATGACTGCATACTTGGTGGTAACTCATCACAGTTTTTTTTATTTTATTTTATTCATCAAAAGACATGTCATCCATCACAGGACTTCACATGGCTGAAGTTATAAAGCCTGAGGCACGCATGCCCTGTGACAGCCATACACATTTATATGTTTTGCTTTTGAGCTATTGATAAGGATGAGTCCTCTGCTCATAACTGCACACCTGTATGATTCTTAGGAATGCTTATACTTGCAAAAGCATGTATTTTTAATATTTAACTTAATAGAATAGTCTGTAGAGCATTTTGTCCTATTTTAATAGTTCTTTGAATGAATCTTCATTTAATAATGTAAATAAATATCTTTACACTTTAAAGTATTTTCCCTAACTTTAGTTTCAGGATTTTGATCTTTCAGGATTTAGGATTTTAGAGGCTTTGATGTTTCAGGATTTTGGTATTTGAACATGTGATACTTAGGGTTATATCTTTCCGTATTATATTCCAGACCTGTGTTTTAGATACACTCTGGCAGCAGAGTGGAAACAAGGCATAAATTCTATGGCTAGTGGAAGAGTTGAGGATGGAATTTGCAACATTGGAAACAGATAAGAAGAGTGATAGGGCATTCGTTCAGGAAGTGTCACTGGGTAATTGGTAAGACAACATTCTTTGTAATGTCTCACGATGTCTGGCGTGTAAGAATCCACTGAGTAAATAATTGACTGTACAGCTAAGCAAATGAATAAACATGTTTTTAGTATTACATGCAAAGTTGAAGAGATAGAATTTGTCACTTAAGTCCAATTCTGGTATGTATATTCTGCAGCATCATCTGTCTTTTAGCTAGATCTTTTCACTGTAATTCAGTAGAATGAATAAAGTAATGCATGCACGTTTCCTTCCCCCACACTGAAAGAGGCTTGTCTTGAGTTAGGGCCTCAGAGGCCAGGGGAGTCTTCCTGAGGGTGTGAACTCAATGCTACATGAGCAGTGCCTGCAGTGACTCTGTTGAGATGTGTTTTTGAGTCATGTTGATATGAGTTAAAAACCAAAATTCGGATAATTGCTCAGTTTTATCCACTTTGATTTTGAGATTCACATAAAATAATCAATATTAACAAGAAATTGGATGTGTATGTGTGAATCTGAAAAGCCTCTTCTCCAGGTAGCTCCTGTGGTGATGTTGAGCACTGAGTCTGGTTTAACTGAAAATACCTTTCAGTATGGGAATTATTTATTCTGGAAAAGTTTATCTCTGAGTAAATCTTTATTCCTTCTTATCATCTTGCATCTCTCGCCTTAGCAGTGCCTGTGTCCTTTTCTGTTTCTCCATCTTCATCATCTTATGACAGAGCTCAAATATAATAGAAGTGTGACATTCACAATGTGGGTTAGTGGGAGGTGGAATGAAGATTTACAATCCAAATGACAGGCTGAAGACAGCACTAATTAAATTTTTCTGGCAATAAAATAAGGGGATAAATGAGAAAAGTGGACAGAATTCCAGAAATTTAATTTTTCAACTGAAAATGATGAGATAAGTTGAAGAAGTATAGTCAGTAAAATTAGAAATAGTAGGACAGTGCATTTCTAAGGGAAAAGATTAATAGTGTTTGCATATAGGCCGTAAATGCAGTCCATAGAAGTAACCTGTGAAAGTAGCATGCTCACAGCAGACACCATGTGGTGTGCCAGTTTCTCTAAAACTTTGTTTTGAAAGCATGTGCAACAGTAAAAT